>KZ651670.1:45374-55882 GCA_001010745.2 Gerris buenoi | reverse complement strand
CCCCCCCAAGAATTTTAACGACGCAGTCTGCGTCATACCCCCCCTCAGTGGGCACCCCTGGATTAACATGTTTTAACATATATTTATCAATGTTGCAAAATTATCAAGTAGTTTAAATGCCTAAAATAAAATAAAATATATTCAAATCAGTCAAATCAGTTGAATTTATACAAAATTCAATAAACATACCATTTAAAATTAAAAGATATGGTACGCTTTTAAAAGAGGCGCCATGAGGCAACACTTTAGTTTGGTTACCACCCCGTTTATTTTGTTTTAAATCCATGCTGAAATGGTATCTTATACAAATAAACCCAACAGGTGGTGTGTGCAAGTAAAACCTATTGTTGGTGCTTTTAAAAATGCTTTAAAGCCTGCTTTGAACTATACTATGGGTCTGATATTCTAAAAACACATAAACAAACTTCTGATTAAGTATTTTCTGCTATCATTTGAGGTAAGACTTGGACTTAAGATTAAATTGGTCAGTGATTGTGAATTAGAAGGTAAGTTAGGAGAATGTTTAAGGGATGAATTGAAGGAAGATACACAAAGGACAAGTAACACAATTATTATGGACAGTGTCGTGGACGAAGGACTTTTAGTTTATTTTTTATTTATTTTAATTTTTATTACTTGTTGAGTGACATTGAAAATTGACGCTTTAAGAAAAAATAAAGAAAAAATTAGTGTGTCTTGAGAAAGAGAAATAAATAGTTGTTCTTCATATAGTATATTTAAGTTAAGGCAAGACAGACAGTGAGGTGTAAAAAGAGTTTAACCGTAAAGTTATTTCCTTATGCTGAGACGTTTCAACTCGTATAAGAGTCATCTTCAGTCAATTTTAGCCCAGTCAATAAAGGCCAAAAACAGGCTGTACCCGCAATTTTTCATTTTTGTGAACCAAGATATATGTTAAAAACAACACTTCTGATTTTAATGAAATTTGGATTTCAACAGAATATGTCGACCGGTGGGTTCAACTCGAAGCAACTAGTAGTTTCATAATTAGAATTGATTTGCAAAGTCGAGGAAAATTGAAATAAAACTGGATTAGAGATAAAATAGAAATAAAAATTGAGTAGAGATCCAATGAGTGGTCAAGATTGTGTCGTCTGACCTTCTAGAAGTCAAAATCTCCAGTTCTCATTGGCTCTTTTCAATTTTCCAGTTCTGTCAAAATCAATTCTTATTCTAATTGTAAGACTAGTATAACTGTAATAGAAGCTTCTCCACAGTAGTTTTCAAGTATATTGTCCCGCTACAGAAGAGAAACAGTGAAATGGTTACCTGGTTCCATAGAGGCTCTTTGAATGCCGGCAGCTTGCTTGAGGAAGTAGACGGTGGGAGGTTTGTGCACGACGATGGAGTAGGAACGGTCGGCATTCACATGGACCCTGGTCGGCAGCGGGATGCCTTCCTTCATGTCCTTGGTCTTCTCGTTGAAATCTCTACAGAACTGTGCTATGTTCAATCCATGCTGACAAAACACAAACCAATAAAAACAACATTTTAGACTGAACAAATAAGTTTGTTTACATCATATAGTGAGTAACGAAAATAATAGTTTTCTTATTGGGCTCATGGGACAATCATTAGATTTTTTTATATTTTTAAATAAACAGGTCAAGTGTGTGCTAGTCAGCACACAGCGAGGGTCCGTAGGCAACACTGTATTGTTCAAGTAGCACCCTATTGATAGTGTTTTTTAAAATGCTAAAAAGCTTACTTTGAACAATCCTATGGGTCTGATATTCTCAAAACACAAAAACAAACTTCTGATAAAGTATTTTATCTACAATTGATACGTAATACAAACAGTGTAGCTCTGTTTAGATTCGTAGAAAGTGATTCTTTACACACCTGTATTAATTGCGCATGCGTGTCTCATAGTTTTTGAACAATTCCTCTTTTTTTCCACTCTAGTGAGGAAAAGAAGAAGGATTCTTCAACTTTACACACAATTAGCAAGTTTGTTTTACATTTAACATAACTAATTTTATGTTTATTTAATAAAAGTAACTGTTTGTATTGATTTTTTTTTTGTGAAAATCAATGAGTGATTTAAGTGATAATGGCGAATATGAGGAGAATAATACGCCTTCCGAAATAATTAATTCAGCACAAAATACAACAAAACGAATTGATGTCATCTTTACCAAAAGAAAAATACAAGCTTACATACAGGAAATTTATTATTTTTTCTGCATTTATTATTAAAATCTAACAATCGTAGATAAAGTACGGTACGCAACTCATTGCTCGAGTAGTTTTACTACCCTCGTTGTCGCTCGGGTGTAAACTCCACACTCGCATGCAAAATGCTACTTTCCACATTCGACGCGTAATGTACTATTGTTGCCACTGAACTGGACTTCAACCATATAAATACATCAAAAAGAGGTCCTTGGTGTTGCCTATGGACCCTGAAAATAAGAAGTTAGAAATTAACACTCTTTTTACTAAGATAAAGGCCTAATTATGCCAAGGAATGTGTGAAAGTTTGCATCAATTATAATGTTCTTAAAAAATAAAATGATAATCCTAAGAGCCCAATGAGAAAAAGAATATTAAAAAAATGAAGGGATTAACTGAAGAATAAAAAATAAATAAATAATTATTTAGGTAGGTACCAAGGGAGTAAGATAAGTTATTATTCCCTGTGTAACTAAGTTGGTTCTTGAGGTGAAGCCGAAGGAACAGTTGTCCCTAAATCCTAAAGCGTAGCCGAGGCAAATAAGCTTTTTAATTGCCGAGGAACACCTTTCACTCCTCCAACCATGGTTCCGGTGTTGGAGAATAAAAATAAATGAACAAAAAAGCACACAAGTCATTCACCCTCCGCCATGGTTTTTGTCCACCACTATACCTAAATAACAAAATCATACCACCCGCCACTACTGTTCGTTACCTTGGGCTACATCTGGACAAAAGGCTAACGTGGAATCCACACACTCGATTGAAACGAATTGAAACCAACAGACGCTACAAACTACTTCTAAGACTTCTAGATCATCGCACACGCCTCACATTAAAACACAGACTACAAATTTACAACTCAATTCTCAAGCCTTCCTGGTCATATGGCATTGAAATCTGGGGTTCCACAAAACCTTCAAATCTTCACCGTCTGCAGTCTCTACAGTCAAAAATCCTAAGAAAACTGTCCCATCTTCCTTTCTATGTTCCAAACATCATCATCCATAAAGACCTAAAGGTACCTTTTGTGAGCGATCTTGCTAAAGACAGATATAAAAATTTCCACAACAAACTTGAACCCCACAACAACCCTCTTGTTCACGCCCTTTCCTCACCTCATATACCTTCAAACCCACCCAGAAGACTGAAAAGAACATGGCCAAGAGATCTTCTAAGAATCAACTGAAGAAAATTACAATGTACACTATCTAAACAATGTATATGCAAATACATAATGCATAATAATGTTACGGAGTGCCACTACTGGGTGAACACCCGATCATGTTAAATCAAAATGCTAAAAATTGTATTTCTCTTAACAACACTTATTAAAAAAAAAAAAAAAAAAAAAAAATTGCCGAGGGGTAGCTGAGAGAATAACGCTAATTAACTCCCGAAGTACAGCGGAGGGAGACAATTATTTCAATATTTAGATAATGTCATTTTATTTAAATATAATTTTACAAATCTGACTTGTGAAAGAGTTCTTAAATTGTTCTGACAGCATATTTTCTTGAAATCAGTTCTAAGTCTAGAACCGTTCTCAAATTGACTGTTGGAATAACCTTTTGAGCCTCATACATAGAGATGTAAAAGAGAACGTCGTTTTTTCCATGTTTTTTTCCACCGATGCTGAAGTAGGTATGTTTTTTTTCCACCGATGCTGAAGTAGGTATGTTTTTTTCCACCGATGCTGAAGTAGGTATGTTTTTAACATAAAATGCAGTTCTCATCATCAAAATACCTTAAATTAACATTCTACTTAAAAAATAAAATGTAAATCATATGTCCTATAGATTATTTTAAACATTATAACATAAATATTTTTTATAAAAAAAAAAAACTTATAATAATCTACACCTCTAGTCAAATAAATTAACTGATTTTTATTGTCAACGTTTTGATTTTGTGCTAGAAAAATTTACTTAAATGTTATTAACCAATCAATAATACATGCTTGTTTACAATATTTTATTTGATAAAAAGATATATAACATACTTGTATTACACAATAAATCATACCATGTAATTCTATTTGAACTAATTAAATAAACTGGACTTCAAATAATTATATTTTTTTCTTTTTTAAATAAAAGTTAGTTTTACCCTCGACATCAGTAGATGAAATATTAGATTTTCTGACCGTTTTAAAAATAAAATAATTATATTTTATTTTATCGGGCCCCTCTGTCCCAAATGTGGCAGGGAGAATGAAACTCCAGCACATGTGCTGGGAAAATGCCCTCATAACATGCTTCTGGTGACTAGGCGCCATCACAACGTGAAGCATAGAATCTCAGAAGCCCTAAAGGAAAGGAATTATATTTGCTACGACGAGGTGTATGCAATAGATTCAGAAGGTTCTCCAAGGTACTCTGACATCATCGCTTTCCATCCTGATAACAAAACTGCTATGATCATTGACCCTACAATAAGGTACGAGAGTAACGATCCTGACCAAGCTGTTTTAGTTCATCAGGAGAAAATAAACATATATGAGAAGTGTATAGAATACTACAAGGAAAAGTTTCGGGAATCCCACGGGGAAAGAAATTTCCAAGTTTACGGACTTTGGTTTGGGGCTAGAGGCACAATACCAATGAAAACCAAACTATTTTTCGACAAAATCGGCATCGATCGAAATTTTTTAAGACTCCTAGCTGAAAATATTATTTTAGATTCTCTAGGTATTATAAATAACCATATTTATTAATTAACTATAAATTTTATTTATTTTTTTATTAGTTATATTTTGTGTTAACTAATTTTAAACTAACTTTAAAGTACTGTTATACTTCAACTGACTGTACGAACGTATTATATTCTATTTTATGTATTTATTTAACAATTGTCTTTTGATTGATTAGTACGCTGTGTTTATAGCAATCCTTTAATGAAGGACAGCTCCACTTTGTACTTTTAGTCAATAAAGTGTTTCTCTCTATTAATTGGAGCAATATCCGAGGACAATATCATTTCTAAGATATTATGCAATTCTGTAAACGTACTTTATGGCATTTGGTTTCTTACATAAGAGTTAAATAACTATTCTCAATAGTTAAGCTCTTAATATAATAAAAATAAGTTTAAAACAATGCTTCCGTTATCTTCGGTAAGCTTGGAAGCAAAAAACGTGTGACGTGAAAAAGATGAGGGGCTTGGTTTTTTGTTTACGTCTCTACTCCTACATGACTCTGTTAGTCATGCGTGCGGCAATCGGAGATCAGTGAGATATTCTGGACCATATCGGAAGAGCACAGGAGGTTTGGTGTTTATAATTAAAGAAAAGGTTTCTACAAGCAAACTTAAAAACTAAACTTGCCGCAGGGTGGTTAGACGGGCACAGATAGAGTGAATGGTGGGTACAACACCATCGTACAGCAATGAAAATCTTTACTTCATGATTAACAAGAACTTGCAATATTTGTGGTAGTTGGCTACACTGAGTAGGTAAAGCCAGCATCACATATCATGTCATTATATGCCTCTGAAACATGTTATACAAGCTTCAAGGTGTTACGGTTTTAAGTTTATATTAAACCCGTAGGGCTTATTATGTATTAGGGTCTTTATTTATTTTATTATGTATACCAGTTTTCGAGATAATGTAACGATCGTTGGTCTAAAACAGGGAACGGGTCTGTCTTTGTTGTGTAAAGATAAGCGTTCCTCTGAGTCCCCGTTTGTGGTGGAACTTGTCAAGGGAATTCTCAGGAGTTCTGCTAAGTAGATTGGTACTTGGCCTAAATTGGTAGGATGCTGGTAGAACGAGTCACCACTGCGAACCGAGTCTGACTGATCAGCGAGAACCGAGCTGACACCTCGACCCCATAGGTGCCAAGTCGCCGGATCTGAGTGGAGAGACCCAACCGACGGACGGCTCTCTTCGCAGCAGTTCCCCATTTATAGTCTGTTAAGTTATTTTATTGTAATATAATCGTTATTAGTAGGATTAGGTTATGTCTATTTATTATTTAAATATATTACACTTCTTTGGGATTTAGAACCAGGATTGTATATTGTCGCCTACCTTTATACTACAACCCCACGCCCATAACCGACTGAGCTGGGCCCATATTATACTCTTTGTAACAAAGGCATTACTAATTTTCCCACAAATTCCTTTCAATAAATATCCACCACCTTTAAAATAGAAAAGCAGATGGGTATTCAATATAAATAATACATTATTACACTTTGTAAGTTGTAAAAAATGTTCTAGGATGTCGAAACCCATCAGGTTAGCTTCTGTAAAAGGATGAAAACAAGATGAACACACATCCCTAAATATCAAAGTGTTGTTATATAATGTAGTGAATCTTTAAAATGATGCCAGCGCTGTATGTGGCCGTATACCGAACTACGGATTGACAGCGTCCTTTTTATTGGCCATTTTATAGTTATTTCAGTAAATTTTATTCAATTTTTGATGGATTTTTAAGGTGTATTTAAAAATAAAAAAAAACTAGTTGATTTTCATTTCTTTCGTCAACTGTTTTTATTATTATTTTTAAATGCACCTTTTTGTCCACCAGTATACCTAAATAACAAAATCATACCACCCGCCACTACTGTTCGTTACCTTGGGCTGCATCTGGACAAAAGGCTAACGTGGAATCCACACACTCGATTGAAACGAATTGAAACCAACAGACGCTACAAACTACTACTAAGACTTCTAGATCATCGCACACGCCTCACACTAAAACACAGACTACAAATCTACAACTCAATTCTCAAGCCTTCCTGGTCATATGGCATTGAAATCTGGGGTTCCACAAAACCTTCAAATCTTCACCGTCTGCAGTCTCTACAGTCAAAAATCCTAAGAAAACTGTCCCATCTTCCTTTCTATGTTCCAAACATCATCATCCATAAAGACCTAAAGGTACCTTTTGTGAGCGATCTTGCTAAAGACAGATATAAAAATTTCCACAACAAACTTGAACCCCACAACAACCCTCTTGTTCACGCCCTTTCCTCACCTCATATACCTTCAAACCCACCCAGAAGACTGAAAAGAGCATGGCCAAGAGATCTTCTAAGAATAAACTGAAGAAAATTATGTGCACTATCTAAGCGATGTATATGCAAATGCATATGCATAATAATGTTACGGAGTGCCACCACTGGGTGAACGCCCGATCATGTTAAATCGAAGTGCTAAAAATTGTAACCCTTAACAACACTTATTAAAACAAAACAAAAAATTGTAGTTGAAGTGATCAATAAACTAAAAAAAAAAAAAAAAAATGCACCTTAAAAATCCATCAAAAATTGAATAAAATTTACAATTTAAAGGAGGTGTTTAATTTTAACAACGTTTCGTCGAAGAAAATAGTTATTTCAGTCAGAAAACAAGAAAAGTGAATGAAAACATCAATAATGGCGTCACTTTGTTTTGGTTTTTAGCATTTGATATATAACAACATAACCTGACCAATTATATCAACAACAATTTTGAGTGGATGTATATCAAACCTTATATAACAACAGACAAAGTTACAGATTCACGTTGTCAGGTTGTGCGCGCATCTTCATAACAACAATTTGATATTATAACAACATGAAAAGGGAGGTTTCAAAGTTACAGAATCGGCCTCCTGATGTATACTCTAGGTTGTTAGAAAGCTTCGGGCAGGTTATATAGAGGTGTTTAAAAATGACTAACGATTTTAAATTTGACGACATCAATTTAGAGTTACAACAACATAGTAGCACTTATTATTAAAAATACAGGTTTAAATAGTGACTGAGTAAGAAGGTTCATAATTTGTAACAGGTTTGCCCTAGCGGGTAAAGCCACCATACCTGGCAATTGCCTGTTTACTATTGACTGATTGGCAATTGTTAGCTTTAAACAACATGTCCTTTTTCCCAAATGATAAGTGGCAAAAATAGGCATTTCAAACGAAAAATTTACTTGAAAATTTACTAAAACAACTGTCGAACACATTAGGTTTGTTCCAAGCGAACAGTGTACCGTCCACGGGAACATCACTGGCATGCACAGTGGATAAGAGGCTTTCCAACTTGACTGGTGACAGTGTTTCGTACCGTACTCCAAACTGTTCCGACCCACCCAGGGATCGCATGCGAACCGTTTACTGTAAAGTCCAAAAGATCCTCTGAAAATACCATGTACTGGTTTGTATGACATGCGCAGTTATGTCAATAGTCACACATGTCCAGTGGCGAGCGGTGCGAGGAAGCAAAGGAAGCACTGCTTCAGTAAAATTTTGAAGTAAAATGTAAAATTAATTTGTTCACATAATATGTGATATTTATAGATAAATAGATATATTTATATATAAACTACAGCAAACGTAAAACATGATTCATGTAATTAAAAGACGTTCCATTTAAAAGCACGCTGTCATTGGTAGCGGTGACTCGAAATACCCCAATCTGTATTCATGTGAAGCAGTACTGCGGGAGCGTGGGTTAAAGGCTGCGCACGCAATCTAACTCGGAGACAGAGGAAGGGAAGGAATGCCTTCTAATATGCAGGCAACTGAAGCTAGCTTCAGCCGATGGCGAAGATAGCCGAGTAAATCCGAGTGCGCCCGAACTCATACGTTTGTACCCGACTCCCCCTCCGAGTAAGGGCCAGTCAATCCCACGTTTCACTCTATTGACACTCTTGCAGCTCTATTTCTTTTGTTTTAATGCGTCTATTTATTATCTCAGCCTATTATTAACTCTCTATTTATTAACATTGAGTGTAACTGCAATGGACTTCAAATTCTGATGACCGTTCATTTATATTTATAATATTCCATATTAGACCTAGACTTGTACTAAAACTAATAAATTTATACTAATACTAAATAGGCCTACAAATATACTTCTTAAGTACCAAGCAGTAAATCTCTAACTGTAATAATAGGCCAAAAATATATATATTTCTAAAATGACAATCAGTAAACTTGGAATTTAAAACTAACACAATCCCTAAAATATTTTTTTAATGCATTTTACATTTAAACGTGCATAAAAATCACAGTTATATCAGGTAATCTTCCAAAACAGGTTTACTGTAAAAAATTCAAAAGAAAGATAATAGACCTAAGTTGGTTTTACTCCTTGTTGTTCTCGTGTTTTAATTAAATTTATTAGTATGCATAATATTTTATTAACTTGTTAACAGTTATTTAAGTATCGTTGCTTACTAAGATATAATAGAACTGGGTTCAAATAGCATTAAAATTCACCATTTGCACCCTATTTTTCTAAAATTTTCCCCCGGGCCCCCTGTCCTTCTTCACTACATTTTACACCCACCGCACGCCACTGCACATGTCAACAGAAAGATTCCCTAACGGTTAGGTTTCCTTGAATGTATTTAATATGGTGCAAATTATATTCCTAAACCCGTTCCAACCTGACATGATTTAATAACAGTATAATGGTAGTGCATGCATATAAAACCTGTCCTAAACGATTCCCGCACAATACACGAGACGATATAAAGGACAGTCCAATCAGGGGGGTTAGAATAAACCTATTGATTGACATCACATACTGAATTACAACCTTCAAGTTATCCTTGGTAGTGGGTAGTTTTTGCTTTGAAAGAAGTCATACAAGTATCACAGTAGCCAAATACCGGCTCGCATTTATTATTTTCTGAATGACAAACCTCTCGTAAAGAGATTATAGCAAAATACAGTCAAAGATCATCTCTTATATTTCATTATAATTCCGTCGCCAATTAAATAAATACATCCGAATTAGTCTGACATAGTGAAGTTACCTGTCCGAGCATGGGTCCCAGGGGGGGCCCGGGCGCGGCCATTCCCGCCGGAATATTCGTCTTTATTCGATTTCCATGGTTCACTTTCTCCACTACCTTCCTCGCGTTCCTCATACCTTTCATAGCTTTAGACATAGCCACGAAATTAACCAGACACCTAAAATTTCACGCAATATTTATCAAAATATAAAACCGCAAAATAAACTTCTTCCGTCCCCCCCTTTTATTTTATCACATGTTTCGTTCCAAAACTCAGCTCCGAAGAAGAAGAAGGTCACAAATGTGTTTCAATGGACCAATTCCCATGTGACGTCACTAAACTGTCATTTTAGCGCTCCTTGTGGCAAGAGCCTCAACTAAAATGTCAAACTTTTCTCGTTTTATAAGGTTTTTTCCCAGGCACCACTTGTTTTTCCCCTTTTTTCACCTTTTATTGTAATTTTATTTACATTTATTGTTTTTGTTAATTAGTCTGTAATTGTTAAATTGTGTTAGTTTAGTTTTTAGTTAGTTTTTTTTCGTGTATTGTGTTAATTTAAGGACAATTTAAAAC
>KZ651669.1:391118-429426 GCA_001010745.2 Gerris buenoi | reverse complement strand
TTTTTTTTTTTTTTTTTTATAAATATTTCAGTTTGCTGTGAAACCTTGTCATAATTTTATAAACGCTTCCCTGAAACAGTTTTTATTTCTACCCATGTTTCTTTTTTAGATCTACATGTTGACAAAAGATGAAGGAGGTCGTATGAAACCACTTATTCCCTTCATGCATCTCCAGATGTTCAGCAGAACATGGGACTGTGCTGTACAGGTCAATATACCAGATAAGGAAATGATCATGCCTGGAGAAGATGCTAAGTAAGTATGCCAGTATTACATTACTTTTACCAATGAATCACTTATTTCCTCTTAAGGTCTTGATCTTCTATTGGAGACCACATCTGAGTAGTATGCAAATCTAGATTCTCACAATCTCAGACCCAGTCTCCTCTGTTAGATCTAGGCATCAAACTCTACAACATACTTAATGATTTTGTATATATTTTTTTTTTAGAATGGTTTTAAAGTTGATTCGTCCTATGGTCATGGAAAAGGGACAAAGATTCACCCTTAGGATGGGTCATACCACTGTTGGAACTGGTGTTATTACTAATATCTTATCACCTTTATCAGACAAGGATAGGCTTCTCCTTACTGAAGGAAAGAAGGCTAGGGAGAAGGCAACAGTGGCTTCAAAGGCTTGAACTTAATGCTTATACTTATAAATAATGAATGCATTTTTTTTTGTTCCATTAAGCTTGAATTCATTACAACCACCAGAGTAGTAATTCTTATTTTTTGGAAAAAAAAAGGGAAAAAATGTAATAATAAATGTTTATGCTTAAGCGTACCAAACCTACCCTACATTTTTTCAGTGTGGACATAAAACCTCAATCTACATACTATGTGAATATTTTTTTTTTTTTTTTTTATTATAAAAAGTTTTTCATAGCACTGCAATTATTACAAAATAAATATTTCAAAATACCTCTAAACAAATATTGCCTCATAGCAACGCTAATGTACAATATTTCTGATCCAATTGTTGGACTCTGCATAAGATGGGTTTGACTAAGATTTTGTGGACCCATACTTTTTGAAACTTAGTAGTTTGTTGTCAAATTAAAACAACATACATATTACTATAACATACATATTATTATCAGTTCATTAAAAATTAACTATTTGTGGAATGGTCCCAACTAGTCTGTATTGATTGTGTTATTTATTTAATTTACTTTACACCAATCAATGGTTGTAATCAGAAATTAAATCTAATAATATACCTGTGAACCAGCAGTTGCAGCAATTCTTTTAATTTATTATTTTGAAATTTTGCACTGCATTCTTGTAAATAAAAAATATTTTCCTTCAATATATATTTTAACATTAACACACTGATAAAATAAAATAAATACTGCAATCCTTTTAAATTGCACAGATTTCAAGAAAATTTGATTAAGTAATCATTCTTTACAAAATTATGTAGTTAGATAAAGTGTATATATATGATTGTAGTCAGCTATCTATGCTATGGTTGTAGCGTATTCAAGTTTATTTTATTTCCTAACAGATTTTAGTGTGATCTAGTTAAACATACTTGCATTCAAAGACGTTTCTTTCTATTTTGTTGAAAATAAATAATTTGTCTACTAGTTAAATTTAGACCTCAATTATTTTATTAAATGAGACAGTAGATTGGTATATATCACATTTCAGAATATGCAAACGTACTTTGAGTTTTACATGATGAGGTAATTGAAAAAATTTCCTTCTATTTTTAAAATTGTCATACTTCATTGTGTATTGTAATTATTATTATCTCCTGTATAAATTGTTAAAATATATATTGTTTTTTTGTAGTAAAGTTTGGGTAGTTTTATTAAATCACAAAAATTTTATTTGAAAAATATTTCTGGTAGTAAAAGTAGTGGAAACGGACTACAAATAAGGAGAAACAAAGTTTAACATAATATATATCCATAACTTAAAACTGAGAATCTGCAATGAAGATAGCAGTATAATTAATTAGAATTACAGGACTTGAAATTAACAAGGTTTCCCCCCCCCCCCCCTAGAAAGCATTTACTAATTTTGTTTAGAGTTTAATATTTAGAGCAATTCTATGAAATGGGATCAGTTGTTCAGATTTCATGAATGCACTGGGCACACTTAGACAAACCAACTCTCCAAGTACCTGAGGGTGATTATTGGGTGCGAGACTGAGTAGGGCATAGCACACAGACCACCCTGTTGAAAAAGGCACTGAGCATATGTGATCAGATCATTGATCATGTAAGGCCTGGGTGATAAATTAACAGTGAACATTGACTACTGGAAAAATGTTAAGCTTGGTACCATTTTTCTCAAAGCAAAAGTTCCCTCTCCAAGGCTATGGAGTTAGTTATCAAAACAACAGTACCTTTTATAATTCTATCTGTTGGTAGTGTAGGCAACACTTATGTAAAACCTTCCTTGAGGTTATCAGGGATTTGAGCGTGGTTGTTTTGGTTGTCTTGTTGCGATTGTTCTTTACAAACATTATTTTGTACATTTCTATTACATTTGTAATTACACGTTTATATTTTGGAATTTGTGTAGTTCTTATTGACTATAAAACATGGTGTCGGGTGTGTTATTTATAGTTTGCGTTTCGAAGTAAGACTTTTGTTTTTGTTCAGACTGTACAAGTGTTTTGGTTATACTTATACAATGGATCCGGTTTTGGCAGATTTTCTGAAAGCCCAAACTAAACACATTGAAGCATTAACGGAGCAAATAAAACAGATGCAGGGAAATACTTCGGTAAGTTCAGCTTCTTCATTAAGTGTTCCGTTTCCGCAACCATTATTGGTTGAAGGGGATATGACTGAAAATTTTGCGTTGTTTAAAGGAAATAGGGAAACTTATTGCAGAGCTACTAACATGGATAAATGGATGGAAGATAAAGAGCCTCAAAAAGTCAATACATTGTTGTCTATGGTCGGTGATGCAGCTAAGATTAAGTATAACAATTTCAGTCTAGAAGAAGCAGATCAGGTTTCTGTCGACAAAGTCTTAGATAAAATTAAAACTGTTATTTTAAGTAGTAAGCATCCCATGTATGAATGCTGGTGCTTTCACACTTGTAATCAGCTAGAAGGAGAATCATTTGAAAGTTATTATGTTAGGTTGAGCAAAATTTCTGACAAATGCCAATGAGAGAAAGTTGACCCGAATAATATAAAGAAAACAATGTTAAGGGATCGATTAGCATTTGGAATAATAGATAATGACTTAAAAAAGAAGTTTTTAAAAGCCGAACCCGATAAGTTAACTCTTGAGGATGTTGTTGATGCATGCAAAATTAATGAATTAACAGATGAAAGATTTAAGAAGATAGCTAGCTCGGAGAAAGAAGTTCATAAATTAAAATCTAACTCATCTTATAATTATCAGGGTCCTTCCAGACAGTGCAAATTTTGTGCCCAGGAGCATTCATTTAAGGGTTACCAATGCCCAGCTTTTAAACATACATGTAAGGTATGTTGTAAAAGGGGACACTATGAAAATTGTTGTTCTAAAGCTGACAGTAAACAAGACATTAAGAAGAAGAAGAAAATAAAAGAGATTGAGTTTTCCAAGGAGGACTCTTCAGAGTCAGATGATGATATTGTTATCAATAAAATTATTGATAACTCTTTACATGATGGTAAAGTTCAGGTAGACTTGAATTTTAAAATTAATAAAAGTTGGAAAGTTTTAAGATGTGATCTTGACATGGGTGCAAATGCCTGTGTAATAGGATACCCTTACCTGTGTGATTTATTGGAAAAGAAAACAGTAAGTTTGAAGCCTTGTACTGATAAGCTCAAGAGTTTTTGTAGTTCTAATATTAAAGTTTTTGGCCAGATTGATTTGAGATGCAAGCATAAAGATAAAAATTATAAAATACAATTCAAGGTTGTAGATGTTGACCATGGTTTATTATTATCAGCTAAAGCTTGTTCGCAGTTAGGTCTAGTTAAATATTGCAATAACATAAAGTTAAATTCAGGGTTAGATAAATTGTATCAAGAGGCTAATGATATTGTTTCTAAATATGATGATGTTTTTCAAGGATACGGAGAATTACCTGGTGAAGCAGAATTGGAAGTTGATGGAGTTCTGTTAAACTGGTCATTCAAAAAGCTCGACGAGTTCCTATATCATTAAGAAAACAACTTAAGAATCAGCTAGATCAGCTTGAACATGATAATATTATTGTAAAAGAAGAAAACCATACTGATTGGGTTAGCAATGTGTTAATAGTAAAAAGAGGTGAATCGTTCAGAATATGTTTAGATCCTTATTCCCTTAAATAAAGCTCTTAAAAGACCCAACTACCAATTTAATACTATTGATGAGATTATTCCAGAGCTAGGGGAAGCTAAAGTGTTCTCTACCATGGATGCTGCTAAAGGGTTTTAGCAAGTAAAACTCTCTGCCAGTAGCAGTAAACTGACTTGTTTTTGGACGTCATTTGGTAGGTACCGCTAGTTACGCCTACCGTTTGGTCTTTCTCCTAGTCCAGAGCTCTTCCAAATGAAGTTACGGAAAGTCGTTCATGGACTAAAAGGGGTGGAGGTAATTGCGGACGATATTCTAGTGTATGGTCGAGGAAAAACAAAAGAAGAGGCCCTAAAAGACCACAATGATAATTTACAAAAATTATTTGATCGTTTGCGGGAGCATAACTGCAAATTAAATAAATCAAAATTAAATATATATGTGTCAGTCTTCTGTCAAATTCTAGGGATTTGTTTTAAGCGAAGATGGTTTAAAACCTGATTTGTCTAAAGTTGAGGCTATTTGTGGTATGACAACTCCTGAAAATAAGCAGGAACTCAAAACATTTTTAGGAATGTGTACTTATCTGAGTCGTTTCCTAAAGAATTTTAGTATGGCCTCATCATTTTTACGGACTTTGTCTCTAGATAGGTCAGAATGGTGCTGGAGTAAAGAGGCCGAAGAGGAATTTGTTCGACTTAAACATTTAGTCAAAAACATTCCCACTTTAAAATATTATAACATAAATCATCCAGTGACAATGGAATGTGATTCTAGCTCTACAGGATTAGGAGCAGTGCTTTACCAAAACAACGTTGCTTTTGCATCGCGAACTTTAACGAAAGCTGAACAGAACTATGCTATGTGCGAGAAAGAGTTGTTGGCTATAGTTTTTGGTTGTACCAGATTCGACCAATATTTGGTTGGTAACAATCAAATAACTGTCAGGACAGACCATAAGCCATTGGTAAGTATATTTAAAAATTCTTTACTTAAAGGACCTAAAAGGCTACAACTTATGCTGATGGTTTTACAACGCTATCATTTAAATATTCTTTTTATAAATGGTAAAGGAAATGCCGTAGCTGATTATTTATCAAGACAAAAAGCTAACTCTTATGATAAAAATTTTGTTAGTGAACAGGCAAAATTTCATGTATTTAATCTAAGCAAAAAGGAAAATGTTTTTAAGGCTATTGCAGATTTTTAGTTGGTGAGAACTGTTAGAGTTGAAAGTAATCGTCTGGAACAAATGAGACTAGAAACAGCTAGTGATTCTTCTTTTCAACTTTTAATTTCCTATATAGTCAATGGGTGGCCTCCTAAAATCAAGGAGGTACCAGATGAAGTCAAAATTTACTTTAAATACAGATTTGAGTTCACAGTTCAGGATGGACCTATATTTAGAAATGAGCGAATTTTGGTCCCATCCAGCCTAAGACCTCTAATGATTAACAAAGTACATGTGAGTCATAATGGCATTGAAAGTACCTTAAAATTAGCAAAGTCGAACTTATTTTGGCCTGGCATGAGTTCACAAATTTCAGACAAGGTTCAAAACTGTACCATTTGTGCCAAGTATTCTCCTTCTCAATCTAACTTACCTATGATGTCTCATGACATACCTCGGTATCCTTGGCAGATTATTTCCATGGATGTATGTTTTACTAATTACCTTGGTAAATCTAAAAAAATGTTGGTCACATTGGACCATTTTTCAGATTTTTTTTAAATAAATATATTTAAAGACCTATCACCAGAAGCTACAATTCAAGCTATGAAAGAAAATGTCAGCAGATATGGTGTTCCTGAAATATGCTGCACAGATAATGGAACTCACTTCATTAATTATCAAATGCGTGAAAAGTACCAATTTAAACATGTGTCGAGTGCTCCATATCACCAGCAGGGCAATGGCAAAGCTGAATCAGCCGTGAAAGTCGCTAAACAACTTATGAAGAAGTCTGAGGAAAGTAAAGAGGAACTATGGTGGGTGTTACTTCATTGGCGCAATACTCCTAACAAAATTGGTTACAGTCCAGCACAAAGGTTGATGTCACGAGGGACTAGAAATGGTATACCGGCTAATGAGATAGTTTATCATCCAAAAATTCTTGATAATGTGTCAGAGAAAGTATCTCATAGGCGAGCTGTTACAAAAAAATATTATGATAGATCCACTCATGACCTTCCTCCTTTGAATACTGGTGACCAAGTAAGAGTGCAACTTAGACCAGATAAGGATAAACTGTGGCATCCAGGAATTATAAAAAATCAGCTTAGTGAGAGAGCTTATGAGGTTGACATGAACGGTACAGGATATACTAGGGATCGAGTCCATATCAAGCCAGCTCCTCTGGAAAGACCAGAAAGCAATGTTAAGAATTCACAAGAAAATCTGTCGCCATGTTCTCAAGGATTCACTGACTCAAACGATCAAGGGACTGATCCAAATTGTGCAACTCCTTCTACCACTCCTTCATGTATAAGTTTGCCATCTCAGAATGATGTTACATCTTTACCATGCCAGCCAACTAGACCAAAGCGTAACATAATATTTCCTTTAAAATATAAAGATTTTAAATGTTAAGTTGTATGTAAGGTGAAGGGGGATGTTGGTAGTGTAGGCAACACTTATGTAAAACCTTCCTTGAGGTTATCGGGGATTTGAGCGTGGTCGTTTTGGTTGTCTTGTTGTGATTGTTCTTTACAAACATTATTTTGTACATTTCTATTACATTTGTAATTACACGTTTATATTTTGGAATTTGTGTAGTTCTTATTGACTATAAAACATGGTGTCGGGTGTGTTATTTATAGTTTGCGTTTCGAAGTAAGACTTTTGTTTTTGTTCAGACTGTACAAGTGTTTTGGTTATACTTATACAATGGATCCGGTTTTGGCAGATTTTCTGAAAGCCCAAACTAAACACATTGAAGCATTAACGGAGCAAATAAAACAGATGCAGGGAAATACTTCGGTAAGTTCAGCTTCTTCATTAAGTGTTCCGTTTCCGCAACCATTATTGGTTGAAGGGGATATGACTGAAAATTTTGCGTTGTTTAAAGGAAATAGGGAAACTTATTGCAGAGCTACTAACATGGATAAATGGATGGAAGATAAAGAGCCTCAAAAAGTCAATACATTGTTGTCTATGGTCGGTGATGCAGCTAAGATTAAGTATAACAATTTCAGTCTAGAAGAAGCAGATCAGGTTTCTGTCGACAAAGTCTTAGATAAAATTAAAACTGTTATTTTAAGTAGTAAGCATCCCATGTATGAATGCTGGTGCTTTCACACTTGTAATCAGCTAGAAGGAGAATCATTTGAAAGTTATTATGTTAGGTTGAAACCTCAATCTACATACTATGTGAATAATTTTTTTTTTTTTTTTTTTTTTTTTGTTTAAAGTTACGGTACACAAAATCAAATTTACAAAAAACTGTTCTAAAATGTTTATAATTGCATTTGTTTAACAGTGCTAAACAATAAAAGGTAACTAAAATATTTTTTTTTTTTACTTAAAATTAAGTCACTTATTTGGGGGAAAATAGGTCACTTAAAAGTCACTTATTTTTTAAAAAATAGTCACTAAAATCACTTAATTTTGAGGAAACTCTGCTACAAGCCCTGCAAAAGCATGGTGAGTACTTATTTTTACCCTCAGCCATTGCTGTCGGCTACAAAACTAATGGTAATGGTGCATCCATAGGGTTACCATACGTCCAGATTTGAAACATCTGTCCGGATTTGAAAAATGTCTGTATTTTACTAAGATGGACGGAAAACGCAGCCAAAGCAGGCATATTTCAATCTGCGCACTACCAGTTGGTCTCACTGGTAAATTTTAACAAATAAATATTATATTAATAAATATATAACATAATTATATGTTTGTAACTTATTTATTTTCCCAATCTCACAAAAAAAGTATATAGGTATGTGTAATTTTTTTGTTGTGCAATTTTAATTTGATCCAAACTAAATCATTATTTTATCTACGATTGATAAGAAATATAAACATTGTATCTCTGTTTAGATGCGTAGAAAGTGATTTTTTTTACATACTTGTATTCATTGTGCATGCGCGTCTAATAGTTCTGAAGAATTCCTCTTCTTTACCACCCTAGGGCGGTAAAGAAGAAGAATTTTTCACCTTTACACAGATTAGTCTGTTTACATTTAACAACTAATTTTATATTAATTTAATATAAGTAACTGTTTATATCGAGATTTTTTTTTTTGTGAAAATCAATGAGTGATTTAAGTGATTATGTCGAATATGAGGAGAATAATACGCCTTCCGAAATAATTAATTCGGCACAAAATATAACTAATCAATTAATGTCATCTTTATCAAAAGAGAAATACGAACTTACCTACTGTATTTATTATTAAAATCTTACAATCGTAGATAAAGTACGGTACGCAACTCGTGTGAATACGGCATTTTGCATTGCTTGTGTGGTTTTACTACCCTTGCTGTCGCTCGGGTGTAAACTCCACTCTTGCATGCAAAATGCTACTTTCCGCACTCGACGCGTAATGTACTACTAAAATGTTATTTCTTGATTAACTTAAATGCCGTCAAATATTAAATCTTTGCTTGAACATCTAGTTTTTAGTAAATTGATAGCTTCGTCATGATTATTAGCTGTCAAAGAAAGCCCAGAATACATTGCACTTCATTCCCCTTTAATTGTTGTTTTATTAATTTGACTTACACTTTTTCTGCGATATATGGCTGCCTCAAATCTTTCCATAATTCAAACCATTTTGAACTTGCTCCCAAAAAAGGGAATCACCAGTTGTGGGAGTTTGGATAAACCAGGCTCCAATAAATTTTGCAGACCTCCATTAAACTGGTGAATGGTGTCCATGGTGAATGTGTTCATCATGTTCATTAATAGCAAGTAGAGATTTGGGCAAAAGGAGGAAAGACTTTCTCACTTCATCTGGTGACTGTATTTATGCCTCTTTCTCGAGGCATATTCATGTTGGTAATTGTATTCTGTATTGTCAACTTTTAAAAGTGTGCTGAAGAGAAAATTACTGTTACTAATTTTCTTTGTCACATTTAGAAGTGTCCTAAAAAATATAGTCGCCAGATGAAGGGGGAAAGTCTTTCCTCTTTTTGCCCAAATCTCTACTTACATAATTACTTACTTCTATTTGCCTAACCATCTCATTAAATCTAAATAAATATTTCCTTAAGTTCACGGTGAGAACCAATCGTTACCGTAACCAATCCTCCAGTGCATACCTGCCTTAAACTAAGGAAACCATGAACACCCTTGAAGCTGCTTCTAGCAAATCGAGACGTGCACCCTTTGAGACTCAGTGGTTATTTTCGACGGCAGTAGTCCCTGGGAGGTCACAAGGCAGATTTTTTTTTTTTTTTTCAGGAAACTTTCATTGCTCCACCATAGGGTATTAGCATGAATTATCTAAAAAAATTAAGACCAGCTGTAAAATAGAGGTTGGGGGGGGGGGGAGAGAGAGCATTACTTTTGGGAAAATTTCAACTCATCATACAGATAAAGAATGCAAAAGAGTGACGGACAGATCAGCCTTGGCATAAGCATTGATTATATTAACTTTTAAATTATCCGAACCATCTCTGGTCCCAATTAGTTGGGATAATCGAGGTTCTACTGTAATAACAATTTATGTATAAACTTGGACTGGAGTTGGGCTGCTAGTAGACAATATAATTGCATTAGGGAAATATTATAATTTTATGTTAAAGCTTAATAAACAAACATAATCCACATTTAAGCTTTATTAGATTAACAATAAGTGTGAATACATGTAACTTTGAACTTATGTTGGTACAATATTAAAATCTTACTTTAAAACTATTTTTCCCATTAAAGTCTTCTATTACATCAATAAAATCTAAACTTGTGGTCAACTTCTTTTCTATGAAGGTTAGAGATAGTTAAGATGTTATGATAAGCGATCTTGAGCCATTGTATTTTAGTTGATAAGCTCCAGCTTGGAAAGCCTTCTTTTCTGCAAATGCTACTGTGACTGGAATCGTGACAATTATTCTTATAGTGCAGTAAAAATAGGCCAAAAAACAGCTGAACCTCGAAAAAATTAGTACAAGCAAGAAACTTGATGGAGATGTTGAGTTCAGCTTACTGTTGAATATACTTAAAGCCCCCTAAAATCGAAGTTGTGTTACAACCACCATATTGAAAAATGGCGGCCCATTTCCAGTTTTTTCGCTTGTGAAGAATTCTTGGTAGTTCTGGAAATGGGCAAATTTGTGGTTTTTCGGGTCGCTAAATGCCAATTTTTAACTTCCATCCCGAAATTCCCCCTGCAACCCCCAAAGTTTGGAACCCCTCCAAAATGTTTTTTCAAAAAAATAAATATACATTCGAAAAGCATATTTAATTTGTATATTACTGTTGCAAAAGTATATTACTTTTGCTTTGGACGAACGTGGTGGCGCTGGCAGGTCTCAGAAGATTTACCTCAGTGCTCCTAAGACAGGAGAGAGAATGAAAAACGATATGAGGGCTTATGGGGAGTTGTGTAATACAAGCACGTCATAAATTTAAATGTGGGATACTCCAGTTTCATACGCTACTTCTCTAGCTGTGACCAATGCAGACTTAAATCCATGAAAATATTATTCATCTAGACACTTGACAAATGTTTCGCTGAATGAAGTGGTTTGCTGTTTATGTGCAGTTTTAAGAATGCATAAAATGTCACAAAAATGACTTCTGTTTAATGGAACTTGAATCAAATACATCCTAATTCTTTAGAGGCAAACTTGAAGTTAAAAAACAGATTGATGACTGATAAAGAGGAAAATAATGTTCAATACTCAACGTGCAATGGGTTAGCTATGATCAACTGCTGATGCATTCCATAAACTGTTATATCTACGACTTGCATTGTAAGTGGACTTTACATTGCTAATAACAGGGCGGGAAGTGTTACTTCCCTCCCTTGGGAGTAAAAAAACTATCATACCAATTTAAAAAGTAATTTTTTAAGTATTATGTTGGTAGTAAAGTTTTTTCGCTATATATAGCTTTCAATTTTTCAGGAAGGTTACTTTAGGTTATCATACAAAGTTTTTAAATTAAAAACAAACTATTAAAACTGTTTGTTGTAAAACATGTATATTTAGTATAAAAATTGTTATTTTAATAAATGAAGTAGCTAAATATCAGTTTAAGGAGTTTAAATTACGTGAATTTGTAGGTAAAACTTTTATACCTACAAACTTAGCTATTACTCATGGTGCACTAGTCGTAGATAAAATTTAATGCGCAACATGCATGGAAGTATTTCTGCTCTCGGGATTATCTCCCTCGACTATGCCTCGGGAGGTAAAACTACAGTTATCTCCCTCGGCCATAAGGCCTCGGGAGCTAATGAAGTTTTTGTTAAAAACTTAACCTTGAGCAGGAAAACATACTTCTCTCCCTTGTTACGTAAATAACTATTACTCTAATATAAAAAGTTATGCAAAAGCATTTCCAAAAAAGTTTTTGTATTACAATATTTTGTGCGTGCATTCGACATTGTCTTTATATATATTGCAGTGTAATTGCCTAAGCCAGAAAATGTTTTTAAATTTAAATAATATGTTGAGTGATTTGGGTAAGAAAAGATGGAGTTTGTCAGAGATAGAGAATAAAGAGGGAGGGAGAGGGGGGCAGACAGACAAATAACATTACTTTATAGCCTTGAGGAAAAGAACCAGATTTAGCTTCTTCTTTTTTTAAAAAAAAAATTATCATTTTATTTGAACTTTAAAAATTTACAAACACTTAAGTTTCTAGGATTGCTAAAAGTGCCTTAGAATTATGATGATGATGATGAGTATATATATGAGTACAATACATCAGGGACAAAATAAAAAAACTTATGGCTCATATACCTTATAAACCAACATAGGTAGAGGCGCAAAATTTATATTTCAGGGTCACTTTTAATTAACTTTAATTTAAAATTAATTTTAAATATCTAGGTATCTTTAGCAAGATAATAGAGGGAGCCCCAAAATGCCTCGAGATGGTTCCAGCAAAGGATGGTATGGCTGTACTCTACTGTTTTTTAATAACAAAGAAAGAAAATGTTTGGATAAAAAAAACTTAATTCATTTTCAGTGAATCAAACTATTCACTTTGATGCACTATAATCCTACACAATGTGGCAGTTTTGTTTTAAATGAAATCACTTCAAGCAAAAAAAAAAAAAAAAGGATTTTTCTAAATAAAATAATCTTGGAAATCATTTCCACAATAAATATTATTTTGAAATGTATATTAAATAAAAAAGGAGGTAAATAATAATAATATACACAGTAAGAAAAAAAAGAAAAGGAAAAAAAATATCAATAAATAACATTATGTTCAAGTAAGCAACAAATAAATTCAATTGTTACAATCAAATGTACAATTACGGAATAATCAGTCCTGGTGGTATTCCTAAACATTCAGTTTTAATAACAAAATTTTTTAAAAATAAAAAAAGCCATGTAACACACAGTATTCGAAATCACCTAAATTTAATTAAGACAAAATATAAGCGGAAAAAATAAAAACAATATAATAATAATAATAATAATGGTAATATCCATAAATTAAAATGATATTATGAACATTAAAATCAAAATAATTAGATGATCCTGTTTTATCCGTTTATCATTTATACAAAATTTGTTTGATGTTTTATTTTATTTTATTTTTTTTGGTTTATTACTTTTGTTTTCCGCTGGACAAAATTTATAGGTCTTCGTCGTCTTCGGGCAAAGCTGTGTTTTGAGCATCCTGTAAAACAAAATAAAAATAAGGTAATATACAAAATGAAAATTTTGTAAAAAAAAAAAAATTGTTAATAGGGATTAATTTTATCATTAAAAAAAACTTATCAAACGTAAAACAATGCTAGATCTGCAGATACGATTAAAAAGTATAAATTATTTAGCTAAAGTAAGTAATTTAATGAAATGAAAAACCATGAATGACAAAATACATAAGTGTAGGTAGGAAATAGAAAAATGGAATGAAACCAAATAATAAAGAATAGTATTGTTAAAGTTCTATAAATGTCTGAAATCAAGATATCAATTGCATGGAATAATTCCTGTCAACATCCTGGAAGAAACCACTCCAATCTATTCCTCTCTCTCACACCCTTCTTCAATTAACCCTTGTTTAAAAGAATCAGAGGAGGCCGTCAAGTAGAGAATGTCTCATATATGAAACTATACATATACAGTTACGTGGGAACTTTAAGGGTAATTAATAATTAATTACCCATTTCTAAAATTAATTAATTTCTAAATTAATATCCATTTCTAAAAAGTTCATTTTATAAATGGAAAAATCATTGAGTCACAAGTTCAACTAAACAGCTCATCTACATTTAAAGCTTAAGACAATATACTGAGGAATTTAGTTTAAAATGTTTCGTTGGCTTGATAGAAAGCCAACGACTATTAGCTAGGTAAAAGGTACACTGTAGTAGAGTGAAGGAAATAACACCCAAATGTCAACATTAATTAAAACATAATATAATTTTACCTGTAGATCCTTCTCGATCTGGTCGCGCCATTCGGGGTCCATGTTTACTTCAGGTGGCAAGAGAGCAGGCATGGCAACAAATTCAAGATTAGGATCACCAATAAGTTTCCTAGCCAGCCAGAGGAAGGGCTTCTCGAAGTTGTAGTTACTTTTGGCACTAATGTCATAGTACTGAAAGATAAAAATATTTATACATAGATTAAAGTGAGCATTTACTAGTTTAATCAATATTTCTGGCTCTTTTGAAGTGCGTTCCCTTAATATAAGTAGTATTAAATCAATAGTAAAAGAAATAAAATTTAGGTACCTGAAGATTTTTCTTCCGGTGGAAGATGATGCTTTTTGCTTTTACTTTCCTATCTTTTATGTCAACCTTATTACCACAGAGTACTATGGGAATATTCTCACAGACCCTGACCAAATCTCTGTGCCAGTTAGGTACGTTCTTATAAGTGACTCTGGAAGTAACGTCAAACATAATTATAGCACACTGACCCTGTAATCATACAAAAGAATAGTTAGTACGAAGCATCTGAGATAATAGATTTCTAGGGCTTCCGATACAAACAAAATCAAAGTTGATACAAGAGTGCTAAGGTTATATACACATTTAAATGAGGAAAGAAAAACTGCATTGCGTAACTTCAGTCAATCAGACTTTTGAGGCAGCCAGAGCACATCTCCGTGCCTCATTCACGTTACTAACTCAAAACACTTTAACCCTGCACAGCATAACTTTTCAAATAAACAGCTTTAGAAAATAGGTGAAGAGATGTTCAACAGCACAAGACCTATAATTTTTTTGACAATTTAAATTTAACAACATAAATGAATGGAAACTCATGATGTTTTTATTTACTATTTTAATTCTAGTTTNAAAAAAAAAAAAAAAAAAAAAAAAAAAAAAAAAAAAAAAAAAAAAAAAAAAAAAAAAAATCAAGTAAAACACTATTATAATTTTTTTTTTTTTAAGGAAACTTTTAAACTTAACTTAATTAACTTTTAAATATCATAAGATAATATTTTTTAATAAGGAAAGGCATGAAATCAATGATTCAGAGGGAATTCCATTTACTGTGTGTTCAGGGTAAGAGGAAAGGACAGTGAATCATACCCTACTCACACTTACCTCAAGATATAAAGGGTAGACTTCAATTTTAACAAAGACACAATCTATTCCCTATTTAATTAATTAACTTTAACTTGGTACTGTTTGAAAGCAACATTTTAATTTCACAGTAATACAACTAAATGTATTTAATTTAACTAATACATATGAGAAAAATCTTCAAACTAAGAATAAAATATTAAAAGGTTTGTTGAGTAGGTTTCAGGCGGCTGACATAGCGACTCAACCAGTTTCTTAACATACTTACATTTTTTATGAACCAAACCCCCCCCCCCCTCCTTTATTTTTACACAGTTTCAAGATAATAAAGACCACTCCGATTTAATAAGTAAAAAATACCATAAATTTAAATGTACAAGTATTATAATTTGGTAAAAATACCTGTCTCGAGAGAGGTTTGATGGATAAAATTTATAACTACCAACATCCATGATCAAGAGATAAAATGTTTAATTCATCAGAATCAGAACTTTTTAATAAGGAAGCCTGAATATGAATAATAATTATTTTAAATTGTACTTTAGTGGTCCCCAAGCAAAATCTCTAAGGGCAAGACACTTTATCTCATGAGGATCATCTTCATTTATGAAGGGAGAAATATAATTTTTATTATAAACTACACAAAAAATATTATCAGTCTGCACTGACACTAATACAGGAGACACAATTAAATAAAAAAAAGTGGGCGGATAATTAACTACTATCATTATCTCTAGTGAGCATAGACACATAACAAAATTAGTACAATGTACACAATCGAAAGGATATTACCACTTACAAACTTATGGCTAATTACATAGCAAGTCCACAGAAAAGAATAAAATGGGCAAGTGTTTCTAATTTAAATTACGGCAAAAGTGAATTGTAGGGTGCTGATAACAGATTTGAAGTACAAAGTTGATTTTTTTTTGCCCTAGAATTTTCAATGGCCGCTACGAACAACCCTGCTCCATATAGACCAGGTAGAGGTCCAAATTGAAGTACAAAATTTGATGGCACCATACAATTCACTTTAGCCTAAATTACATTTACTTCAATAACTTAGGTAAAAATGTGTTCAGGGATGTTATGCATCAACCGACCAAGCGACCTTTTTTTCAAAATCGAGATTTTTGCGCCATCTGTTGGATTGGATGTTTAGCTACATTCTCAGCGATTTATAGAGTTATCTATAGAATGCAGCCCTAGTAATTTAAAAATAAAGCATCCGCCATTCCTTCTATCGCCTATTCGGAGTTTAGCATCAATAAAACATCTAGATGTTTTATCAGATCATCTGAAGATGCTCCTTAGAACATTCCTTAACAATAAGCATGTTAACCAACAAATTATTTTACAAGTTCTAAGAGAAAGAGCTGACTTGATTGGACGTAAGGAATATAACTAAAAACACACATACGAAAGAGTTTGAGACCATTTTCAAGACTTTTGTAAGTACAGAATTGGCAGATGCTTAAAGTTAATGTATAAAAGGAAGCCACACATACCTGAATGTAATAACCGTCACGCAGACCTCCGAATTTCTCTTGACCGGCAGTATCCCACATATTAAATCGAATAGGTCCTCTGTTTGTGTGGAATACTATAGGGTGGACTTCAACACCTAGGGTGGCGACGTATTTCTTCTCGAATTCACCAGTCAAATGTCTTTTTACGAATGTAGTTTTGCCCGTACCTCCGTCACCGACGAGGACGCATTTAAATGATGGCATTTCAGCTTCCCCCATTGTATAGTATGTTTATTTATTTGCCTAAAAAACATCAAACAAATTATACATATACCATGTTAGAGTTCCACACGTAAATCTAACCTTAAAGCAGGCGTAATGTCACAATATTGGGCGATCACATAAGACAGCGTAAAGAATCTGAAAATACCTTAATTACACGAAACCAAACAGCTATATCTATTAAAACTAAACAGAAGTACAAAGTTCGCCGGATAAAAGGATAAAGTTTAAAAATTCTATCTGTAGCCGAATGGCGCCACACACCGGCTCATGGGAATCTAGCACGAGCACGCCGATAACTTCATCTCGAAATACCATTAATAATCGACGACGGACGAAAAACAAAAATTAGTTAAACCAAGGAGGTTGATTAATCAAAGAAAAAACACTTTTCATGAAAAAATATTCACCAAATAATTGGAAAAACTTAAAAATCCTTACCTAGAATAGAAGTCGTTAAAGTCCACAATGGCGTTTCAGGGACGAAAGAGGGAGAAGAGCGACGGAGTCAGTGATGCAACAGGTAAAGACACCAAACAATAGAAAAAATATTTTCTATTTCTGCCTATATTTATGTCGAAATATTTTTAATATTAATAATAATAATTTTTTACAATAGTTTAATTTTTTTTGAAGATCGTTTTAAAAAGAAATATTCTTATCAGTTGGATATTCTTACGAGGGGAGGGCGCATGTGCAGTCTAACAAACAGCAATGCAGGCTACTATCGATTTTTACTGACAACTTTTAGTTCAGTGTTATTAGTGTTGTAGTTTGTAGTGTACCGTTCGAAATTTGTGAATGGAATTTTCGTGTAAAAGTGAACGTAATTGTCGAGTGTAAATAGAACGTTTTAAGCATGACGAAGGACAGGTTAGCGGCCTTAAAAGCGGTAAGTTTCTATCTAAAATATTCTGGCCTACTTGGCTGCATCGACTTTTTTCACTAAACACTTGTATATTTAAGATCAAGTGCAGTGTATAATGCATTTGATAGGTCGAGTTGAAAGTGCATCGGTGTTTGGTTAACCACCGATAATAGTTTAGACCATACATATTCTGAAAATGAAATTGGTTCGAACTAGAAAAATCCGAGCCATTTAAGCCCCGCCCCCTCATCAACATAAAAATCTATTTACCAGCGTCACGAGTTTTTCAAAACAAAGACAGTTATATAAATGATTACTGTGTATAGGCCATTTAATGTTATAAATTTGTATTATCTTGCTAGAATGACAAAGAATCTGGTGTTGTATTACATAGTGATGTGACCAGTATTAAGTTTCATAATTTGTAACTGATAGTAATGGCACTTCCTTTTGACTAAAAACGGGAAGATCTGTTCCTAGAGAGTCTATTTCCTCTTATCTCTGCGTATTTTAGTTTGATATTGACTAAATTACACAGGTTAATTGCCTTCGCATAAATGTTACTGCTTGACTGAACATCCTTAAAAAAATTGTACTTGGTAGTACAAACACTAGGGCTGTATTGACCAATGAGAGTGCCAGGTTTTCCCGCATTTCCAATTGTGCCACTAGTGACAAGTTTAGAAATAACTCATTCTTTTGAGAACATTTATTTAAAATTAAATAATAAATGAGTTATGTATTGTATCAAGATAATTTTAAACTATTCTTCCAGGTAGAGCAGTACAGTAATGTACCATTTTTATCACCTGCTCATTTAAATTTTTGAAATGTATATTATATATTTAATTAGACCCACCTATTCTTGCACATTTTTCAATTAAAAGTTAGGCATAGTTCTTTATCACTATAAATGAAAACTGGTATTGTCCCACTTATGCTTTTTTTTATAGGTTTTTTAGTCTCACTAAACTTCAAATGTCTCACTAAATAGTCATAGTCATAGTCTAAATAGTCATAGTCTCACTAAACTTCAAATTGTCAAATTGTTACAAATACAATTATTTTGTGTGAAGACGTTTGGTTATTGATCTACATCTCTTCTATGATGAGTCGCTATCACACACTTGAGAAAAACACAGTCGATGATCACAAAACTTGATTTGTTCTTCGGAGTGATGTGCATTAATTTGTAAAATTACTATACTTGATTTCATAAGTAAGAAAACCAAATTTTGCGACTACATATGTTAGGATTAGATTTTGGTGTGGCTATGTTTTAACAGCTTTACATATTTTTTAAAAATATTCATGTTGGACTATAATAATATTATAATATGAGTATAAACTAATGTGTTAATTTAATTATTAATTTTGCTGATTTAAATAAATGACCTTAGTTACCCTATGGTTAAATAAGTGCAAGGGGGCATGATAAAAAAGTAATAAATCTAAAGCAAGGGTTCATTTTTTTTTTTTTTTTTTTTTTTTTTTTTTAAAGTAATCGTAACTACATATTCACAACAAACCTTTTAAAGAGGTGAAAGAAGAGGAAATCAAAATAACTATTACTTAACAGTCAATTGGAAGTTTGAACACTGATTAAAAAATATATATATATCAAGCTGGGGTTTTTTGTTGGTTCCCTCAGCCTGTGACTCGACGAGCCTCTTGCACTTGTAGGTTTATGGTCTGTCAAATCCTTAAGAGGAAAGATCAAGCCTAGGATATTCTCATGACTCGGGGTATGACACCCTTTAAGTTAAGCTCGCCGAGTCTAATGCTATGGGGAACCTAGCTTTTGACACATATTGAGGAGTATTTGTGAGTTGACAAGACTCTCAGGGGGTCGCCAACAAACTTGAGAACCTCTGTTCTAGAGTAGGGCCCTCGGGTTTACCTTGGCCTGTTTTAAAACAATATTTGTAATTTCAATGGTGACCCAGATAGACCTTGTATCTTCAAATTGAGTGTTACAACACACACACACAGTAAAAATCGCTATTAATCTAGTGTACTATCGTATATAAATAATCCTACACATTTCTAAATAGCTAAAATACGGCACTTGATTAACAATTTTTTTAACTAAAGCGCCCCATTTGAAGCTACGAGATGCCTCCATCATGATAATTTTATTTGGTTAAGTTATTCACTCACACACACATATATTACAGTAGAGTCCCGGTAATCCGAACCCCGAAAATCCGAACAGGTTTTTGCACTAAATGATGCGTCACCATCCATGAGGTTGTTTAATTGAAGAGCTTTTTCTTGGATTAGAGGGCCAGTGATAGGGATTCCTTTCAGTCTTTCTTGAGAAAACCATAGGAAAAGCGCTTCGTCTAATTTATTGTAAGATGAAACAGTCGTCATACAACATTTTTCACTTGAGGTAGAGCAAAATATCTCAATCTTACTTCTATTTTTTTTTCCAATCAGAAATTGCAGCTTTTCCTACATTAATTTACAAAAATCCGCCTAATCCGATTTTCGCTAATCCGAACTGGGTTCGGTTCCAATTAGTTCGGATTAGCGGGACTCTACTGTATATCTACTCTACTGTTGTTAATATTAGTACTGTCTATTTGAAAATCCTCTCTGGGTGCCCCTGTTGTAGAGCATTGTTCATCCGAGCCATTCTCAAAAATATTCCAAAATTAAAAATATTATAGGAAGTTTCTGTGCTACCTCTAAATACAAATGCAATTGTACAATTTTTTTTATCATAATTTCATTGATGGAAGCCAACTTAAGTGGCTGTAACCTTAGTAAGAGTTTTGAACAAAAAGAAAATTAAATTTCATTAACAGAAGAAATTACTTAAAAATTCAATCTTAAATATTGAAACATTGAGTTATTCAAGCGCTTTAAGTCTAGTGTGATGTACGAGTTACAGCTTAATTCTACTTTCTACTCTTATTTCAGCGCTATCTTTAAATATTAAAATTTGAGTGAAGCATATTTTTTAAAATATATATGTATATATAAACACACACACATATGTATGTATGTATATATATATGTGTATATATATATATATGTATATGTATGTGTGTATATGTATGTATGTGTGTGTATATGTGTATGTATATATATATATTTATTGAAACTGGAAAGATATGCTGANTATATATATATATACGATATATATTTATTCTAAAAAATTTCTATGTAATTTCTCTTTTTTTCTTCTTCTTTATTATCCATACTTAAGCTAATTATGACTTACTTGTTTTTATGTCTAGATAATAATTAATGCTTCACTTACTATGTTTAAATTGTGCTTAAAAAGCCAAGTTGTAGTCAACTTGGATGGCCTCTGCAGGATAATATTAAAGGGAACTTAAGTTTAGGAAAGCCCCTTTTAAGTTCCAACTTGCAACTTGTTCAAAAAAATTAAGGGCTTATAAAAAAGTTAGGGCTTTTTCTTCCTTTTAGGTTCTGCTCAAATAATTGAGCAGCCCAAGCTACCTTTGACAAATATTTGTTCTGTGAATAATAATGCTATGATCAGGGCCGGCGAAAGAGGTTTTGGCGTCCTAGGCAAAACTATTATAAGGGGCCCCCCCCCCCCCATCATTCTAAGCCAACGCTGATCAGTTGATTCCACTGATTTATAGGAAATATAAGAACAAAACAAATAGAACACAATTTATCTAAAATGTATAATTTAATCAATGCTACAATGTAAATAACTTGCTAAGTCCTGTTCAGTTGAAATAGTTGCCAGTCCTACTTATCTTTCTTCTATCATACATGACCCCAGCCCAAAGAAGGGGCCGGGCCTCCCCATTTTTTAAAAAAAATAGGTTTAAAATGGCAAGTTTTGGGCCTTTTTTTTCAGCTAAAAAAGGCAATCACGTAAANTATATATATATATACGATATATATTTATTCTAAAAAATTTCTATGTAATTTCTCTTTTTTTCTTCTTCTTTATTATCCATACTTAAGCTAATTATGACTTACTTGTTTTTATGTCTAGATAATAATTAATGCTTCACTTACTATGTTTAAATTGTGCTTAAAAAGCCAAGTTGTAGTCAACTTGGATGGCCTCTGCAGGATAATATTAAAGGGAACTTAAGTTTAGGAAAGCCCCTTTTAAGTTCCAACTTGCAACTTGTTCAAAAAAATTAAGGGCTTATAAAAAAGTTAGGGCTTTTTCTTCCTTTTAGGTTCTGCTCAAATAATTGAGCAGCCCAAGCTACCTTTGACAAATATTTGTTCTGTGAATAATAATGCTATGATCAGGGCCGGCGAAAGAGGTTTTGGCGTCCTAGGCAAAACTATTATAAGGCGCCCCCCATCATTCTAAGCCAACGCCGATCAGTCGATCCTGCCTCACTTATACCATGTGTATATAAAGACAAAACAAAAAAACAACTTATCTATGATTTATAATTTAATCAATGCTACAATGTAAATAACTTGCTAAGTCCTGTTCAGTTGAAATAGTTGCCAGTCCTACTTATCTTTCTTCTATCATACATGACCCCAGCCCAAAGAAGGGGCCGGGCCTCCCCATTTTTTAAAAAAAATAGGTTTAAAATGGCAAGTTTTGGGCCTTTTTTTTCAGCTAAAAAAGGCAATCACGTAAAAGTTTGTTTAAAGTTGTTTCTTCAGAATTTTTGAAACATTTATTATCTAAATCGGGTTTTAGACTAAAAAAAAAAAATAGCTTTTACCTTTAACGCTATACAATGCTTTTAATCCTTCCTGAATTCATTATGAAATACCTTCACAACGTCCTATATAGCAACTGAACTAGGGAATATACACTTGGAACTTTGTAAAGATCTTTTTTTGTAAAAACATTGACTTCTTGGTGGGTAAGTATTTTGCGGCACCCCTCATCAGGCACTAACGCCCTAGCCCTAGCCGGTCCCCTAGTTCGCCTATGGCCTATATGGTCCCTCCGGCCCTGGCTATGATATTTTTATGAAGCCTCAGCGTCCTCTTTGTGAAAGAAAAAGCTTGATCTAATGTGTTTTGATGGAAAGATTAGTGAGTATAATCGTGAAAGTATGAAGTTTATGCTTTAGTTTCTTAGGAAGAAGTCCAAGCAACATTTTTCTCCAAAATTCTGATCACTTAACGAATTATGAAGAAATCCATGGTTCTTGCATATCCTGAGTATCATTTAAAGAATTGTGAATTTCTAGTTAGCTTTCTCTTCCAGCCTTTCAATTGGAGCCTAGAGAAAGAAAAAGCCCGTAGTCGTTTAAAAATTGAGTTAAAAATTTAGTTTTCCATACACTTTTTATTATTATGCGGCCACCATGAATAGAGCTTGGGCTTAGTAATCTCGACTTTTTTTTAACCCCTGAAAATTTAAAGAAGTATAATCATAATTAAGAAATATGGAGCAGCAGTTTTTAAAAAGGTTTTTATTATTCTATGCTGTGCCGGACCCATTTTGTTTTAACAAAAAATACTAATTATCTCTTTTTATTCATCCACATTCCAAATAGCACTGTACACTCGTATTATCTTGGCTGTCACCCTATTTTTAAAATAAATAAGTACTAAATATTAAAAGAAAAAGCTACAATTTCGTAACTCTTCCAACAAAGTTTAAAAATAATAGAAATTAGGGGGCTCCGCCCTCTACTCGCTTCGCTCGTCAACCCCCATTCCCCCAAAGGCGGCCGCTGCCTAGAATAGAGTATTAGAATTATTTTGTCTATTTAAGATAAGAACCGGGGACCGTTTAAAAAGTTTAAATCCGCTGTTAATAGTTTTTGCACTTAAAAATAAAGATGTTACCTCGGAACAAAAATATTTTATATTCTAGACCTTAGTTTCACTTTTAATGTGTGAGAGCCTCACACATATTTCTTTATTTGTTACCAACAAAAATAATAGTTTGTTTTGATTTTATGGAGTTCAAATATATATAATAACTTATCTAAATAAAACATCTAAATAGTGACCGACAATTTTATCAAAACTAAAGTTATAATTTTAATAGACTTCAAATAGATATAATAACTCATCTAAATAGTGACCGAGACTTTTATCAAAACTAAACGTCATAATTATTAAGATAACATTTATGATTTACTACCGATTAAGTAAAGGTTTGTGTGTTGATTTGTTAATCTTTAAATAGATTTAATAACTTATCAAAATAGTAGCCGACTATTTTATTAACATAAAGCCTCGATTACACGGGGCGAGTTTACTCGCTACTCGCTGGCGAGTTTGCTCGCCGCGAGTAAACTAGCTCCGTCTAATTAAGTTAAGCTAGTAAACTCGCTCACTGACTTGACTACTGATGACAGAATGTCAACAGAACACTAGCGCCGTAACGGGGGAATATGGCGAATTTACTCGCTACTCCCTAGCGATTTTACTCGCTCTCGTGTAATCGAGGCTTTATATTTTTGATTTTTGTTGTGTATTGAAAGCTGTCACTTTTTTTATTAAGGCATGTAAACAAACAATGCGCTTTCTTTATTACACCGTCCCGTGTTTTGTTTATTGTCTCGGGAATGACAGTTCCCTGTGTCATTCCGCTCAACGCGTCTATTTACTATGAGAACCTCCCCTTTCTCCCCCGAGAACCTCCCCCTAACCCCTCTTATCTCTATCGCACTCTTACAAACAGTTAATTATAGGTTTGTTCCAAGCGCCAGTTCCGAATCAGTTTCGGATTAGTCCGTGATTGACATAATGCGCATGCGCGAAAATTACTCAGTTGGAAATTGATTTGTGATTCCGTCTTGTTGGAACGCTCCTGAACTCGAACCAAACTGTTTGATGTAGTAGGTTTTAGCACTGTTATAAAAAAACTTGTTTTAGTAGACTCACGGCACACACGTATTTTTATTGATATAATCCTGAATGCTCTTTTGTTTTAAAAAACAAATTCTAATCTTAGTCCTGTTAGAGAAAGAAAAATTTCTGAAGTAAATCGGATTCTTTCGATATTTGTTTGAAAATGGAATAAGTACCAAAAGTACATCTTGGAAATAGGTCCAATTTTTATTTTTTTTTTNTACTCTGAATAGAATATGTATTACTATCCTTTTGTGTCAATTTTTTTTTGTTTCTAGGTACTTTTTTTTACTTTAGTACCCCCCTATACCCTGTATCCCTTTGCGTTAATAGTTATTTAGACAAAGGATCATGTACAGAGTAGCATATGATATTCCTTAGTCTAAATTAATATTAAAACGAAGGGATATTTATTCCAATGTAGTTTGGAACAAAGGAATATCACACTTTTGTATATTATTGTGATCATATCCCTTCTTAGTCTAGTCAACTACATACATATTAAGATAAATGAATATTAAATATAAAACTGCCCCAGAAGTCTCAATGTCTTAGGAAGACAAACTCACAAACCTTAGAGACTTTTGTCGGGTAGACTATTGTTTAGAACCTAGAGGGTGCTACAGTAAAAAGTGCCGAATTGTAGTATAATTTAAAGAGCGCAGACGCTTAAAATTAATCTGGGGCTGTCTGTGGGCTACTTTTGACGAGGTTCTGTTAACTTCGGTAATCTCGGAAGCAAAAACTAAGTAAATTTTTATTTAGGTGCACAGCTATATATATATATATATATATATATATATATATATAAGACATGTGGTAAAACTGACAATGATCAAAATCAATAAATAAGGAGAAGTTCTGAAAGGGGGAAAAGTTATTTTTTTATCATTATCGCCTTAAACTTGAGACATTAATTGATTTTAACAGCTAAGTTCGAAATTTTTAACGCTTTAATGAAAATATCTTAAGAATGAAAACTTGCAAAATAATAAAAACTATAATTCTGCATGTGTAGGCTTTTAATGAAATAAATTTCTATGTAACGCAGGTTCCGCTCTGCGAGAGAGGGGAAAAATTCTTCTGTTTCTTTCCACTTCTGTGATTTACTAAAAAAAAAAATCTAATTAAAAGTTTAGCTTGAATTTGCTACTTTGGGGTTGATCCGGGGCTTAAAATGAGTTTCATGTAATTAGAAACAGAGCAGGCAGTTATATGGAGGAATTACGATCTTCTCATTAAAAAAAATAAAAAGTATATATATATATACCTATATATTTTCTCTATTGGTATATAGAGTTAAAAAAAGCAAGACATGTATGTAACAAATAAAGGCATTATGTAAAACAAATGTAAATTATTTGTAATGATTGAAAAAACAAATAAAAACCTAGACGGTAGTAGATATTCACGATCTATAATCAATTTGAAGTCACGTAATATGAAATAATATTAATTAATTATTACCTCAATCGTTTCGTAACCTCGTATATTCTATATTCATAATAAATAACCTTTGACTATACAGGGTGTCCCAGCTAATATGGAACAGCGAAATATCTCCGGAACCATAATAGATAGAGTGATATGTGGTTTTCAGGGTTCAATAATGCCTAAAAAGACGTTTCCAGAACATATGCTGAACATTCACACGAACATTAATTTATTTACACCTATAGCTTCAATAGTACTCAACTAATTTGTATGAAAGTTTTATAATTAGCCCCAGATAAATTTGAACCGTTTGCTCTCTTTAACTTTTGCTAAATTGATTCTTTAATTCATGTATTAAGTGTGTGACAGATTAAAAAAAACGGGACGAAATCAAAACAAAAACAATAAAGCGGAAGGTTACGTTTCTGTTCAGCTATCACACACTTGAGAAAAACACAGTCGATGATCACAAAACTTGATTTGTTCTTCGGAGTGATGTGCATTAATTTGTAAAATTACTATACTTGATTTCATAAGTAAGAAAACCAAATTTTGCGACTACATATGTTAGGATTAGATTTTGGTGTGGCTATGTTTTAACAGCTTTACATATTTTTTAAAAATATTCATGTTGGACTATAATAATNCTATACCCTGTATCCCTTTGCGTTAATAGTTATTTAGACAAAGGATCATGTACAGAGTAGCATATGATATTCCTTAGTCTAAATTAATATTAAAACGAAGGGATATTTATTCCAATGTAGTTTGGAACAAAGGAATATCACACTTTTGTATATTATTGTGATCATATCCCTTCTTAGTCTAGTCAACTACATACATATTAAGATAAATGAATATTAAATATAAAACTGCCCCAGAAGTCTCAATGTCTTAGGAAGACAAACTCACAAACCTTAGAGACTTTTGTCGGGTAGACTATTGTTTAGAACCTAGAGGGTGCTACAGTAAAAAAGTGCCGAATTGTAGTATAATTTAAAGAGCGCAGACGCTTAAAATTAATCTGGGGCTGTCTGTGGGCTACTTTTGACGAGGTTCTGTTAACTTCGGTAATCTCGGAAGCAAAAACTAAGTAAATTTTTATTTAGGTGCACAGCTAATGGTGCACTTTTACTGGGTGTGGGATTAGATCAGTGTGGAGGGGGAAGTTAATTACAAAGTTAATATAACTTAAAGGAGTATGCAACATTTAAGTTGAAATAAATAGCTTTTACTTAGATATCGTTACACACACGTATGTAGTTTCTCATTTATTTATAGGATAAGTATTTCTTTCTCTAAAATCGAAAATATTATGTTATCAAAAATGTTTTAGGTTCCGGATATACTCCTTTCGTTACAGGAAAGTGAGGTTTTTTTGTTTTCTTTAGTGCTAATTTTCAATGTGACTGGGGCTGTAGACAATAATGGGTCTTATGATTTAACCTTAACTGTTTTTGCAAAATAGATGGCGGTTCTTTATACGATTTTATTAGAGGTATTTGAGTTTATATATTCATAACCTTTTGTACTTGGACCCAACACTGTGTTAATATGAATTTAGAGGAGGAACAGAGGTGAGAATGTATGCCCGAGTAACCCTAAAGGCGGATAGAATCTAATAAAGGGAGTGAAACAATTGTAGAATAATACATTAATAATTTGAAACTAACAAGGCATGCTTGAAGGAAATTTAAAGCTGCTTTTACACTTTGCTGACACTTGTGGTGGAGAGAATTATGCTGTGTAATTTTACTTAAGGTAATTGTCCTTGTTCACACTTCAATTGATATCCGGGGTAATTCCATATCTTATATCGAAGCTTTGAAATAGGAAGGATTTTAAAACTGCAAAAATTTCTTTTTACTTTTCCTTACTACCTAAGGACCTAATAATTTAAAAAAAAAAATACTCCTGATCAAGTTCAAATTTGGCACGAATGTACCTCTCTGTATGTCAAACAAGCCCACCAAATTTCATTTTGATATTGGCCGCCATTTTGAAGTTATCAATTTTTGAATTTTGAAACTTTGACGGTTTATAATACCAAAAGTATATATACGTTTTTGACATATAGCGTGTCGTTGGAATTGGAAAAAAATAGGGAACAAATATAAGAAACTCCGATGAAATTCCATTAATTAGTTTAAAAGTTATAAGCTAATATAATTATTTATTTGTGCGATAATTTTCATGACGTCAAAGTTTGTTTACATACCTGTCAAAATGCCGCCGAAAGTCAAATAATTGAAATAATAAATGAAATAAAATAAATAAAAATATTGTATAACCATTATTTAAAGAGGCCATTTTAGTGGCCTCCGAGGTACCTCGTACCCGATTTTTTTATTTTTGATGAGTATCCAGCCATTAAAGGGAGCATGTGTTAACATATTTTGTAAGTATGTGACCCGGCTATTTCAATTTTAAGGTGGTGCTTTTAAAAAGGAAAATTATAATAAGTTATGGTTGTTGTCGAGGATACATTATTTATATTTGGGTGTTAGCTATTATAAGGCACACGTATAAAGTATAAAAAAACATTATGTTGACCTTCATATTTGTGGTTTCATTTAACTACAGTTTTATGAACATAAAAAAGAACATGTAGAATAAATTCTAAACAACCCGATTAGAGATAAAGTTTTTATGCTTACTTTCTTACTTAAAATATTATCGACTACTTCCGGCTTTTGTCGACGCTTTGTTCCAGATTTAACTCTAGTGCCCACCGCATTTGACACTCTTTATATTGACTTCACTTGTCTCCAAGTCTCATACCTAGATTTGACCCACTTCCCGACAACCTAGAAAGCTGAAACTTATAGGGTCATTTTAAAAAAAAAAAGTGACACTCACTATCCGCGAGAAAAATTTCATTAATTGCACTCCTCGTAATTAAAAAATCTTCAACTCCATAAACATTTTTCATAGATTAAATTCGTCATTGCGGTGTACTCAGGCACAGATTCTGGAATATCCTTTTTAGAGAGGAGACATTTAAATTCATATTTTTAAAAAGGTCACGATAGTTACGTCCCAGCCCATTTTAACCTTAGTTACCATGCTCAAAAATGCCCTAAACATTTTTTTTTTTTTTTTTTTTTTTTTTGCTTTTTAACGTTGATCCTATAGATATGAAAATGAAATGTAATGTTGTTTGTGATATATGTAGATATAATTTCTTTCTTATTTCGGTGTAATTAGTCGGAAGTTAATTAAAAAAACCTGTCCCAGCAATCAGTCACGATAGTTATGTCACAACAGTTACCAAGAATTTGGCTGCACTGTTTGACTGAGGGGGGGAAGTGATTTACAGTTAACAGAATTATTCCTTTATAACCTAAAGTTCGTCTCAGCGTCTTCTGAAGTATGCCGCTGTCACACAATTCTCTTCAACAATCATGGTGCGAATGTTTATTGAAAGTCACAATAGTTACCATTAATTTTAGTTCTTAAAAGTGCATTTAAAGGTGTTGCATATTTTTTAGGAACGCCCCATGTATACTAGCATACTATGTATACTAGCATAAAACTTATGCTTTCCTTTGAAAGCATTAATACATAAGAGGAGCTTGGCCGCCATGTTTTATAGTTTATAAGTCATAATAGTTACTTGTCCCGATAGTTACTTTTACCATTCATATTCTTGTTTTGTAGATGTTAAGCGTCAAAATAAAGCACTAGTTGGCTCAGAATTGTTAAAGTGGGACTTAAACAATTATGTGTGTTATTTTGAAAATGTCCGTATAATACACAGAGTATATAATCCAACGATAATCCAATAATCAGTATTTAGTTAATTAACTAATTAGTTTGCCTCCAAATCTTGTAACCTAAATTTAAATCGCTTCGTGACTACTAGAAAGCTGAAACTTATAGATTATGTATTTACTATGACAATAATATTATCTGTTAATTAATCAACTAATTAATTAATTAAGTTGAAATTATTAGATTAAGAAAATTTGTGAAAGAGTGTCATATTTTTTTTTTTTTTTTAATTTGTTTGTTTACCATGTGGTAAACAAAAAAATAATTTTCTGAACAAACAACATTTTCTGACTTGGCAAATACACACTCCAAAAAGGCTAAAATTAAATGCAGTGTCGCATACAAATTTGTATCCTTGTGCTGCGACGCTCAAATGAAAAAATAATATTTATTATTTGATATGAGTTGGTGGTGTGTATTTGCCAAGTCAGAAAATGTTTTTAAATTTAAACGTGTAGAGTGATTTGGGAAAGAGAATAGAGAGAGGAACAGACAAACATCATGTTCAAGAAACTGGATAAATTAGACCTAGTAGAACTTACTGGGACAGTGGGAGACTTGGCTAAACCTATGATCTCACTACTTTTTACACGAGACTAGGCTTCTTTTTTACACTACTGTTTTTATTGGGATTAATATTGTCTTTAATATTCTTTTTTTAATTATTATTGCAGTAAAATGTTATAAAAGGATCATAAAATGCTGGATAGTTCAACACCGGACACATTCAATTATTTTTTCCTCCATTTACTTTGTTTGAACAATGCCTTTTTTCGCCATCATTCCGAGTTCTGTCTGCGGTACTTGCTTTAACTGTATACTTCGGACAGTCAAATGCCCGAAATCAGTCCGGGATCAGAATATCCTCGGATTTGAGTGTGAGTGGGACGTGACCGTCGCGTCATCGCCTCGTGGCTCTTTTTCTCTATGCTTTAAACTTAAATTGGAATTGACGTAGTAATAACCAATGGTATTTAAGGTAGAACGCCTTCTCTTATTATCATATTTGATATATTCTATTTCAACCAGTTTTATAGAAAGGAAAGGTAAAACACAAATGTAGGTACAAGATTGATGAGTCATCAAATTGATAAACAAGTCGTTGGAATCTCTATACAACACAGAAATTCCCATAATGATTAAACCTTTCAGAAATTACATTTCCTCTTTGATTCAATAATAAGTAAAAAGTTTTATATTTCCCAAAGAGAAAATATGGAAGTATCGGTTTCTTAGGTCGAGGCGAGGTCATGATATTTTATTTAACCTTTCGTCAGAAGTCATTATTCATGTGTAATATTCACCTGGCGTTACAAAGTAACCTCAGGACCTTTATTAAATTCTTTATAAGTATTAATAGTTTGGTCTGTTCTATTTTTACTTTGTAGTTTTATATTTATGTGACTCGACCTTATGTATTTTATTACTCCTATAACTGTCCATATAGATAGGTTTAAAATGATTGCATTGTGTTTTATTCTACTTTGTTGTTACGAGGGTTAATCTGGTTTAACCCCTTGGCTTTCAAGTGCATGACTAAAAATGTTAATAGTTAACCTGCGAGGCCATGTTAGGAAGTTATGTACAGGCCTTTTCCGTGCCTTATCTGCCATACCTTCGGTGCGATTTTTGGTCTTAACAAACTATTAAAGCCGTAATACCCTGTTTTCTGCAGTATGGGCTTTAAGAGCCTCCGTTCACTTTCAAATCCAAGGAGGGCTTTTATAGGCTTGATACTCTCGTCGATAACTCGTCTTTACAGCCAACAGCCTCTTTTGAAGTTTACTGCCTTATATATTTTATGCACATTTACAGTCATTTCAAAGATTGTTAGAGATTCCAAATCCACACTCTTAGGGTTAATCTTAGATCTTAGCTGTGTTTCTAGAGACATTTAGTTTTCTTATAATAAAACTTAAAATTTTTAAAACGTCAGACTTACGAGAAAGGATTTCTGACATTTGTATGGTTTTATTTAGGAATAAGGATTTACGGCCTACAGTGTGGACTCTTTCTATTATTGCACCACTGAATATCTTGTTATATTTTTAATACAGTCCTTGGGTCAATCAAATTCCAGTCGATGGAATTGGCAGCAATGAATATTTTTAAATCTAAAACCGTAGAATATTTAAGCGGTTTAAATTCCTAAATATCTAATTTGGTAATAGTTTCAAAGGTAGTATGAAGACTTAAGTGTAAATGTACAGTTTACAATAACTAATTCAAAATTTAGTGTTGTTTTTAATTTTGTAATCACCCACTCAAAATATTGAGAACTGTGGGTAACGATTTTGGTTAAAATACGTTTTTAGCTGTTATGAAACAAAATATTGGTTAAAAATAGTTAATATTCTTGCTCGTTTTATGAGATCATGGTTTTAATGACAAACTGTCTCCAAACCATTGTGATGTCTTTTTACACCAGGTTAAGGATCGTTGATTGTAAAGAGTTTAATAAATAATCGTATCGAGACGCGTGTTAATGAAGATTAACTATTCAATCTTTGATTGCGTTTACCTAATCAAAAACAATAATAATTTCACGCGTTGTATGATTGAAAAGTAAATTAGCCGCCTATTTACTAAAAGAAAAAAAATTTCATCCATTCATTAGGCTTACTAATTAAGCTATCTGACTTTCTTCCTCCATCCTTAAGTTAGATTTAATGAAAACATAACAATTTTTCAATCCTTAATCACCTGTAATGTAGTTCACATCACTAATGTTAACATGAAATTAAATGGTGAGGATTTGTTATCCAGATTTAAAATATGTTTATAATTTAAGAAAATATGTTAGATATTATCAAAGAATTTTTATTATAATATTTCTTAATGTTTCAGGCGCAAAGTGACGATGATGACGTCGGGCCGGACGAAGTGGCCGTCAACGTCGAAGGACGTGACGGCTTCATGGACGAATTCTTTGCGGAGGTAAATTTTATTTTATAGTTTTTGTGGGAGCAAACAAGTTGTCACTGCAGAATAATGTTTTTTTTTAGGGTTTCGTAGGTCATCCTCGAAACACAAAGCAATATAGATTTACATACACATGTAGACTATAACATGTAGGGCTAGCCTTCTTTTTTTCAGATTTTCATGCAAGACAAGGTGTTGGTATGCACCAGTGTATCGTGGGCACCTTAAGTTGCCTCGTTCAGGACCCTGTCTAATAAAAATGCATACAAATAAGAACAGAATTCGACAGCGTCCTTGTCTTGTCAATTTTTCAACACTTAATCACCGGAGAGCTTATTGTTCCGCCAAGAGAACTGCAAAGAATTCCCTCTAATAGGCTAATGGCATTCTGCTATGACAAAAACCTTCGTTAGCTAAGAATGCACTATGTGTATGTGTATTTACTTTAAACTACAAAAGTGGAAGAAGACCGAAAAGTTACCGTGCTCTCTAGCTCTGGAGCGATAAGAAGCAATTCAGGCTTGTATACCAGGAATGGAGGAGGCTTTTCGATGAGCATAAGGTTCATTTTAGTTAGGGGTGGGAAATGCGTTGAGGTGGTCGAAAGAAAGACATTCCTCGTCAAATTGTGGGCCACGACAGTTTTTGCCACTTAAAATTTGGGGATTGTTTTTGGATTTTATTTTGGTAATTTCGGGGGTAAAATAGCTGCCATTTGGGAAACACTAAATATTTGCAATCTAAATTTCAATACCTTTACTTTGATACCTCATTCAAAAATTACAAAAAATAAAAAATGTTGAGATCAGTTCAAAATTGCTCTCTGATCGATGAAATTTTTAGTTGTGAAGTTCGCAGTATTTTTCCTTAATTGAGTAAAAAAAGTTTAACTTGTACACCGAATTTAAAATCTCTAGCTACAATAGATCGGGAGATATACTCCCAAGATGCGTCGGAGGGACGGACAAAATGTCAAATGCATTATAAGGGTTTCTAGGATGACCTTGAAACTCTAAAAAATGTGTTGATTGATAAAATAAACATTAGAATAGAATTACTGTTGGCTGTAATATATTTGGTAATATGTACTTATATAAAGACTAAGTTACTTTTATATTAATGTATGGTTCACGTTAGGTCATACTTAATCGGAATAAGAAGTTATTTTTTTATATATATATTTTTTTTATGGATATTTGTAGTAAAGCCGTATTGAAGTAAGACAAGCAAGCGCTAAGCCGGTTCACCCATGGGTGCCCATATGAATTTTTGTAGGGGACTCGAAAGGAAAACCTGACTTGACTACGGTAATATATATTTTTCTTCCCATGGACTCACCCCAAAAGCTATTCAGCAGTGGGGTACCGACATTTTTTTATGCCAGAAAAAATAAATAAAACCTTGTAAATATTTATTAATAATATGTCTTATTTTTTTCTAAATCTTTTAGGAGAGTTGAAGATGAAAGCTATAATAACAAATAAAAAAATCCTAGAGTCTGGGTCCTGGGTTTGCTTAAAGGAAACACACTGAGATGGTCTTAGTCCCTTAGACTGGTCCACAATTAAAAAAAAAAAAAAAACCTTCTTATTGAGTACATATCCTACTAGATGCTTGACTGCTTATTTATAAGTAGTCACTATAAATTTTTCATACGTTACATTGAGAAATTAGGTAGTTGTCAAACATGTTTAAAATATTTTAATTATCGCATTGTTGAAAAAGAACTATACATAATTTAATTTTGTGCTGATAATTTCCCCTTTTTAAAACATCCGTTTTTAAAAAGTTATTTATATATACTTATTATTTTTTTTTTTTTGCAGGATTTTTTTTTCTTATTTTTAAATTATTATTCACGATTTTAGACGCAACTGTTTTTGTTAGAGAAATAAGCTGGGTCTTTTTTTGACACTCGATATTAATTAAGTTAAATTTATGCAAATTAAAATTATTCTTTTCTTTACAGAGATCGTTTTTCTTAATGAATTTTTTCGTCTTTTTTTATAATCCCTGGCCTGTTATCAATCTCTGAATGAATTCTACCAAAATTTATTCTTATTTTTAATAAATTTAATGAATATCTTGTGGACGTGTCCAGCACATTGATTTCTTAAAAAGAAAACAAAACCTATCTGATGCAACTCGTACTTAACTTTTAATGTTAAATTTAATTATTATTGACCATTTTATCAAAATTTACCATTAAAAATACTCCCCCAGCGATGGATCGAACCCTGCCCCTCACCATCCGCGTTTTGAGGTATTTCCTCCGGATCTAGATACCTCCGGTTTAGAGGTATCTAGATTTTTCCTGGGAAAACGACTTTTATGGTTAGATTCCTTCTAAATAGTCTACAGTAAAGCTTTTTTTTCTTTTTTTTAAAAAAATCAAAATCAAGATTTTGATGATACATTTTTTCGTGTTTTTAAATTTTTGGGAAGTGGAGCCTCCAAATTTTTGAGCTCATTCATTTCTCGATTTTGCCTTTGGAGTATGATTTAAGTATGCCAAATTTCATCGAAATCGACCAGCAGAGGACGACAGACTACGTACTAAAGGTAGACATTTTTTAAAAAGACAGTTTTTTGGACTCAGGGCACCTCAAAACATGGATATCCACTATTATATCATTATCATTAAATCAAAATCAATTTTTCTTGCTATAGCAATTCTTTCTTACAATAAACAATTCTTATATGAGGAAAAAATGAAGTCATCAACATTAGCCCAATTGTTTTAGGGTTCATGCTTTTGCATGGACAGCAGACTACAAACAGAATTTTTTTAAAACTCCTTTTTTTGGATTCAGGGGACTTTAAAATGTGAAATCCCTCAAAATATCTTCCATTAAAAGCATATTAAAAGTATTCGAGAAAGAAATGTATTACCTGGAGTAAACCATAATTGGGTTACTCTCACTCACTGTTATAACTGACTTTATAACCACTTGCGGTTATAAAGCAACATCGTATTATATCTTTTATACGACGACGGCGACAGGCGCGACGACTCACCTCTAAACGATTTATAACGTTAAAAATTGATGTGCCATAAGCTGGGATTGAACCAGTGACCTCCAACACATGAGGCGGATTCTCTAACACTGAGCCACGCCCTTGCACTGAAGCTACGAGCATAAAACTTATTATTTAAATTATAACTAGCTCTTTTTTAACCATATTTATTCTGCCCGTTGCCACGGGCATAACGGCTAGTCAGTTATAAAGCAAATCCTATCTTGATACGATACTGGTGGAGTACAATCAGGACTAGGTTTCCTCAGATTGTATTCAAACTTTGCTCTCAATAATTGGCAATTAGAATCCTGCAGTTGAGAGACATGCTACACATAATAATGAGAGTCAAGATTCAGCTTGTTATAAATAGATTCCCAATTAAACTCTAAGGAAAGTGTTTGTCAAACATAATTCTACTTTTATTATTTATACATAATATATTTGAATTGGTGGTTTCATGACATAACCACATTATACCGTAATAATAATGTTTTTTCTACCGAAAAGATAGCTGCAACTTCAAGTTTTATGCGGTAAAACTCTCCGTCATGGAGGCCTACTGCCTACTATCTTATTAATATTTTACTACCCTCTCTGATCGACACCTACCTTGAATAATATATTTTTATGTTTCCCTCAGTCACTCTCCCTCGGGGAAATTTTCTAAGGATATTCAAGCTGATATAAGGATATTCTAAGGATATTCAAGCACTGTCCTGTAGTCAAGGACAGTGCTTGAATATCCTTTTTTTTTTTTTTTTTTTTTTTTTTTTTTTTTTTTTTTTTTTTTTTTTCACGGTTTAAACTAAGAATCTAATTTTAAAACATTTTTATTTCCTTTGATCTTAAATGCAGTTATTGTGAGAGTAACGCACAGTTATAATTTATGTATTTAGTTTTCCTTCCGAGCTTGCCGAAGATGACAGCTGCATCGTGTTCATTCTGAATAACGAATTTTTTTTAATATCCAAATTTAGATATGCCTAGACAGAAATCCATTTCCGGAAGGGGGTATTTTTATTATAGTATTATATTATATTTAATATATCAGGGAAATATTTATGGTCTCGCGTCTGTCGGTCTGTTGTTCAACATTTTTTTGAAGCAATATCTTAAAAAAAATACCTTTCCGCTTTTGAAGAAAGTAGGATGGTTTGTCGAAATCAGCCAATAGATAGTACAAATATTCATTTCAACCGTCTCTGCTCATTTATTATTGATCAAAATGTTTAGTCTGAACATAAATATGACTGCTGGAATTTAAAACAGACCTAAACAACTATACGTTCAATTCCCTGTGGGATCACCTTATACTCATGTGACCATTCGCTTATTAGTAGGAATTATTTTTATTGGACAGTTGGCTCTTCGAAGATTAGCCATCTTTGATTGAGCAGCCAAAGGGCATTGGCTTATCAGAAATAGAGGAGTTTCTTCATCCTTGTTACACAGCCAAAATGTTGATTCGTTGATCAGTCCCATTTATGCTGTAGTTGCCCGTTTAAACAGAAGTGACCTGTTAAGAAACTAGCCAGTTTCTGGCATGATTATTTATTTTAGACTTACAATGCTTCTGGTTAAATCCTGGAAATGTTTATTTGATAACTAATTTGGATTGTCTCATTCCTTCAGAATTTTCTGTTAAGAAACTTCTTCAGTGTGTCTTAACTTCACAATGGTTTCTGGTGCGGAGAAAAAGATGTCGGAGCCTTGTCTTGCGAAATGATCCGCGCATTCGTTTCCCTCGATGCCTATATGTCCTGGAACCCAAAGAAATTGCAGATAATTTATTTCAGAAAGAGCCTTTATTATTTAAACTAGTATGGATGTATATTTGGGTGAAGCCAAGGATTTAATTCCTGACTGACTAACGGTACAGTTTTAGATCTGTCATTTTTGGTTTTGTGCCTTATTCAAAATAGTTCAAGTGCAGGTTAATATAGCTTACATTTTTTATTAAAAAATTGTTTGTTTTCCTAGACGTGTCCGCTTTGGTTGTTACATATCCCACCCATAGGCTGATTCGGTGAACTCAGTATGAAGCTGTTATGGCCTCATAGCGAATATGAAGTTCCACGGGTGGAAGTCCCGCCAGTACCTTTAATGCTGGGGACAGCGTGACGGTGCCATTTCATCGCTCCTAGTATATTAAGACTTGCTGTCCTCTGAAGATGATCTAAGAAATTCTTTTTTAAGACAATAATACTCTGGGCTCCCAGACAATGTACGCATACAAAAGATTAGGACCGACTATGGCAGTGTATTACCTTTGGCTGAAGTCCCCAAGATAAATATGGCTCCGCCATACATACCCAGAAAGCAGCTAGAGCTTTATTAATTTTAAGTTAAGTTTCTTGCCTAGAGTTACTACAACCCCCAGATACTTGACTGTATTTGACAGCTTGAGACTCCGTCCTCTTAGATTCAATGTTCGAACGCCATCAAGTTCCCTTTTCTTTGTGAAAAAAAGCACCACAGTTTTTCTTGGCTTTAAGCCCAGTTCGGGATTCGAACCACGGACCTCCCCCTCATTAAAAATTTAATTTCTAATTGATTGTACTAAGTACAGGTACTAATTGAGTACTTTATAATTACAAGCGTATTTCTCGGTCTAGTTCTATTGTCGTTTCTTGACTTCTAAGACTCGTGGAAAAATTTGAAAAGCTTAATTCGGGATTAGGTATCGATATTTGTCAGATGAAAGTAGTCTTCAGTGTAGCTTAACTGGCTAGAGCACCCGCACACTGGAAATGAGGGGGAGGTCCGTGGTTCGAATCCCGGCGCTGAAGTCTATATTTCTCTGACTGTCTCCCTTTGTAAATAGTAATTATAATTTGATTTA
>KZ651669.1:348153-363475 GCA_001010745.2 Gerris buenoi | reverse complement strand
CCCCCCCCCCTCCTCAACCTTACTAATTTTGTTTCACAAAACCAACGAAACCCTTTTTACGTGAGAATTCACGCCTTACCAATTTATATCAATCAGTATTCTTCATATAGTTTATAAAGGTTTTGGAATATCTTCGTTTATTATTTTAGGAAATAATGTGGGGTAGAAAATATAAATTTAGTTCTATACAATAAATAAACCGACTCGAGACATAAATCGAAGGTGCATGCTTTACCTTCGGTAAACCGAGAAACAATACAATTACTCCACAATTAGACCGACAAGTGTACTGTTGTGTGACAATGTGTTTTATCTGAATGGTAAGGTATTATTAAACTTCTATTAATGATCGAAATTTATTCTCGAAATTCAAAATTAATTTAACAAAAAATCTTGTCTGTCTGTCGCGAAAAGGATTAATCATTCAGTCTTTTTATGTACCAATGAAACAATCTAAAATGCATTTTTGGGAGGAATCTTCTGTTTAAGAGCTTATTACGGTTAAAGATATTGTAAAATATATGTATGCGAGAGTTAATTATCTTCTGAAATTCAAACACAATGCTTGCATTTTTACTACGTTTTTATTAGCTTGCTTATACAAACTCTTGTAATGTTTCCTAAATTCTATGTTGATTGTTTTTGTTGATATTTTTTTCTTGTTTGTTTGTCCGGTACAAATCTGGCAATCGATTTATAACTAACTTCCCGAATAGCTAGACATTTGAAACTTTTAGCATAGCTCAGAACACGATGACAATGCATTATTTTAATTTTTAGCCATCTTTCAGCTGAATTTAATTGGTTTGCAGCAAATTTTGCTGTATGGAAAGTTAGTTCGGAAAAAATCCGCAAGTTATTTTATTCGTTTTGTCATATTCCATATTTACAATCTTCATTTTGATTGACGGGTTTCAAATTTGTGATTTTTACTACGTTTTTATTAACTTGGGTTCTTGTTTTGTCCGGTACAAATCTTGCAATCGAATTTTAACTAACATCCCGAGTAGCTAGACATTTGAAACTTTCAGAACAGCTCAGAACACGATGACAATGCATTATTTTAATACTTTTAGTCATTTTTCAGCAGAATTTAATTCGTTTTCAGCAAATTTGCTGAATGAAAAGTTAGTTCGAAAAAAATCTGCAAGTTATTTTATTTGTTTTGTCATATCTCATAATATTTACAATCTTCATTTTGACAGGTTTCAAATTTATGATTGTTATAAATAAGAGATAAACATTAAATGACAGCAAAACAGGAAATATATCGATTATATTATTTCAAATATATCGATGGCACGGTTTAAGAAAATTTAAAAAAATAGTATTTAAAAAGTTCTTTTTATCTTGCAATTTTATGAATAGGAGATAAACATTGAATGGCAGCAAAACAGGAAACATATCGATTATATTATTGCAAATGTATCGATGGTACATTTAGATTTGGTGTTGGGGAGATTCTTTGTACAAAGATTTGTCCTCTTATAGGTTTAAGATCAGCTCTCTAGATGGTTGTCATTTATGTGAAGTAAATAAATTCGGAACTATTATTTTCACTAACATTATGTATTATACAAAACAATAACAATTATATTATCAACATTACATATGATTCAACAGAAAATTTAAAAACGTAGTATATAAAAAGTTCTTTTTACTGGTCTTATATTACTTTGCTTTGTAAGTTTCATCGCACACCTATTACCCCAATTTTAAACCACTTCCCGTCATTCAATCACCCCTAAATTTTGCACATAGAAACAACTAAGGTGAAGAATACAGAAACCAAAATAATAATGTAGTTTTTCCAATTTGTCCCTTTTTTTAAATAATAATCAAACGTGTAGAAAGTGGGTCGTGAAGGGTAATAAACCATTCACAAGATTTAACTTCGTTTTATTACCCTTCACGACCCACTTTCTACACGTTCAAAATAAATAAAAAAAATGGCGTCATATTTCTTTGCTATTTTAAGTATCATCGCACCCCTATTACCCCAATTTTGAACCACTTCCCGTCATTCAATATTGTTCATTTTTTACCAGCNTTTTTTTTTTTTTTTTTTTTTTTTTTTTTTTTTTTTTTTTTTTTTTTTTTTTTTTTTTTGGAGATGTAATGCCGTTAACATAAACGTTGTTGCTTGTTGACGTCATACATGACAGCAACATCACCGTCTTCATGATGTCAACATTCTATTGCCTGGTGTAAACTAAGCTTTAGGTCATCAGCTTCTTACTTCTAAAAATTATTATTATGTTTTATGTTTTTATTTTTAGGTAATGATCAAATACGAACAATTTGTTCCTATTACATCATCGCGTGATGCTAAACATCACCTCTGTCCCCACACATAAGCAATCCTGAGAATCCTCGCCGTTATTTCCTACTTCTATTGTCACTAGGAATTTTAATATGGATTTTGTCCTTCATTCCTTGCAAAATAGCTTTGAATTCATGCATAAGTCTTTGAAGAAATATACCTCTATCCTATTTTATGTTTTGTCTGCGAAATTTACCCACAAATCAGTGGCTTTTACCTTGATAGTATTTTACCTTGATAGTATTAGAGGATGATGTATTGTAATATTTAAACCCTTTTATTAGGAGATTTTGATGGATTTACACTTTTTAAGGTCCCTGAGTCCGACAAGTGTTTTTTACTACGTTTTTATTAGCTTGTTTTCTTGTTAGTTTGTTTGTCCGGTACAAATCTTGCAATCGATTTTTACCTTTCTTCCCGAATAGCTAGACATTTGAAACTTTTAGAACAGCTCAGAATACGATGACGATGCATTATTTTAAGACTTTTAGCCATCTTTCAGCAGAATTTAATTGGTTTTCAGCAAATTTTACTGTATGGAAAGTTAGTTCGGAAAAAATCCGCCAGTTATTTTATTTGTTTTGACATATCCCATATTCATACAATCTTCATTTTGACGGGTTTCAAATTTGTGATTTTTTTATTTAGAGATAAACATTGAATGACAGCGAAACAGGAAAAGTAGTCAAATAAATAAATCAATTGACGTGTAACAACCTCATTTTTCTTCTCTTACCGCCCCCTTCACGGGGGCATATCGATTGCACGGTTTAGATTCGGTGTTGGGGAGATCCTTTGTACAAAGATTTGTCCTTTCAAAGGTTTAACATCAGCTCTCTAGATGTTTGTCATTAATGTGAAGTAAATAAATTCGGAACTATTTTTACTGGTCTTATATTACTTTGCTTTGTAGGTTTCATCGCACACCTATTACCCCAATTTTGAACCACTTCTCGTCATTCAATCTTCCCCAATTTTTGCACATAAAAACAACTAAGGTGAAGAATACAGAAACCAAAATAATAATAATAAAAAAACAAAATGGCGTCATATTTCTTTGCATTTTAAGTTTCATCGCACACCTATTACCCCAATTTTTAACCACTTCCCATCATTCAATCTTTACCCAAATTTTGCACATAGAAACAACTAAGGAGAAGAATAGAAAAAAAAAAAAAAATTGTACATAAGACCAGTTTTCAAAAATTGAATTTTTATATTAATTATTTTTCACTAACATTATAGACCGAGAGCTGGCTACATGAAAAATGTTCTCATAAGGTACATGGATAATTTTTATTTCAAAATGAACCTTTGGTGCAGACGAACAAAAAAATGCATGTCTGCCACTCCAAAGAGGGGGGGTTAAGGGGAGGCGTGCGGGGGTTGCCACCCTTCTCGGGGGGTGGAAATTCCATTGCACAAAATAACCCCGGGAATCGATAGAGGACCAAATTTTAGAAAAAAATGCAGTATAAAGTTTTTTTGTTAAATTAATATTTTTTGAGTTATTCACGATCTTGCAATTTTCTTTGAAAAATGTTTTTGAACGCTTTTTTTTAACGAATAACTCAAAAAATATTAATTTAACAAAAAAACTTTATACTGCATTTTTTTCTTAAAATTTGATCCTCTATCGATTCCCGGGGTTATTTTGTGCAATGGAATTTCCACCCCCCGAGAAGGGTGGCAACCCCCGCACGCCTCCCCTTAACCCCCCCTCTTTGGAGTGGTAGACATGCATTTTTTTGTTCGTCTGCACCAAAGGTTCATTTAGTAATAAAAATTATCTATGTACCTTATGAGAACATTTTTCATGTAGCCAGCTCTCGGTCTATTTATATACATATATAAAAATAACAATTATATTATCAACATTACATATCATTCAACAGAAAATTTAAAAACGTAGTATATAAAAAGTTCTTTTTATCTTGTAACTATTTTAAATATCTGACTGTAGATTGACACCTGTGCAGCTTAAAGAACAGGACCAGGACCGAATTTAATGAAATTAGACACAAGTGTTCAGACAGTCGAAATTGTAGAATTAGTTATAGCTCTAAATTGGAGGGCGCTTCCCAAAACAAACTCTGAAAAAATAAATTCTCAAAAACGATTCCGGTTATTTTTATATACGAATGTTTTCTGAGTTAGTCGGACCGAATTTTATCTTAATTAAGACGTCAGATATTATTTTCTATAAAACTAATTTATGTAAAAGTAAATTTTATACTGTATCATATGCAGGGAGGTAATACAACTGATTCTACCCTTTACATTCTGTTTCCTGTGTTCATGCATACAGGAAAACTTTCTAGCCCGGTTAGTCCGTGAGCTTTATGCTGAAGGCCGTGGTATTGATCCCGCAAGTTTTGGAGCCCACCTATGAAACTCAGAATTTCAGTTTCTACCGTGATATTCTTGTCATCCTCTACTACACCTTGCTATTGTTAATCTGCTGTTTCTTTTCTGACATTGCTCTTCCACATTCACCTTACTAATATATCATGATACATCGTTAAATCATATAATCATTTTCTAAAAGACAATTATATACCCTTATTTTATGGCCTTAATAACGGCATATTCTAAATAAAATAATAAAATTAATAAATTAGCCCAGGAAAATTAGACATATGCTTCCCGAAAAATCGTCCAAAGCTGGGAATTGTTTTAATACCTTTTGGGGGTCCCAAATAAGAGTCCTGTGTGTTTGCGACGGATTCTGACTGCTGCTTAAGTTTTGGGAGGCAATAATCCCCGAAATTTTCGCACTTTTTTCAGTGTTTCACTTATAACTCCTAAACGACGCATTCTACAGAAAATATTAGTCATAGCTTTTTTAATAAGTATTAAATTTGGCGTCGAATGGTTTTTAGTCCGTCAAAATCAGCCCAGCCGTTTAGCCGCAATCGGTTTTTAAAGTTGGGCTAATTTTACCAACATGGTTAAAAAGGTTGATTCAGGCCTCTATTTTTCGTGACCCAATTGCACCTCCTGTTCAAGTTGCCGAAGCTGGCGTTCACTTCATAAAACCCTTATACACGGGTGCAGCAGCAAATTCCTTCATCAAGTGAGGTTTGACCTCTTCCAGAGGTCGCTCAAAAAAAGAATTTAAAAAAAAAAATATTTTTAACTTGGCGTCCTCACCTCTAACAGAAGCAGAAGCGGCTTCTCGCCAGCACTCCTTACTCCTTCAGAGCTGATCTACAGGTGCAGGTATGGAGGAGTATATTGTACTAGATCCAGAGAGATGGGGATAGAAAATAACCACCAATGGGTTAACTCCCATCACAACGACTGATCCACCGGCCCCTCAAGAACTTCTCAACTCCATATCGTGCACATGTAAAAAAGGGTGTAAAGCAGCTTTGGAAGGCAGGTATAAAATGCACTACCATCTGCATAACCTGCAAAGGGCACGCATGCCTCAATTCCATCTCTGAAGACAAGGATGTTATACTGGATGCACCCAGTGTGACGAGGAGATTGATATCATCCAGATAGCAAAAAAAATCCTCATTCTCAAGATTCCAAGGATGAGGAGGTAAATGACCGTCTTCTCCTAAACGGTCAAAGAAATCGCGAACATGAGTACCTTATAAATATTTCATATTATGATCTTTCATGTACACAACTACATCTTTTATGTATACAATTAAAATACCCAATTTGTGAGAGATGCCAAGGGAAGTGCCACGCAAGTGTGACACATAGAAACTGCTCCAACATGAGACATCGTTTACATGTACACATCTTTTATTACCATGCCATCATTATTATGCCTTCTTATATTTTCAAATCACGTAACATAAATTTCGAGTGTCTGCGTACCGCACGTAGACACTCAAACGGTATTTTAATTCATTGGCAATGTAATACCGTGTTTGCACACTGCTATAGGCTACACAATTTGTGAGAGACACTAAGGGATGTGCCACGCAAGTGTGACACATAGGAACTGTTCTAACATCAGACATTATGGCGGGCCGGTGGATCAGTCGTTGTGATGGGAGTTAACCCATTGGTGGTTATTTTCTATCCCCATCTCTCTGGATCTAGTACATTACTCCTCCATATCTTCACCTTTAAATGAGCTCTGAAGGAGTAAGGAGAGCTGGCAAGCAGCCGCTTCTGTTGGAGGCAAGGACGCCAAGTCAAACTTATTTTTTGAAAAAAAATTTTTGAGCGACCTCTGGAAGAGGTCAAACCTCACTTGATGAAGGAATTTGCTGCTGCACCCGTGTTTTATGAAGTGAACGCCAGCCTCTGCAACTTGATCAGGAGTTGTAATCGGGTCAAGAAAAATAGAGGCCTGAATCAACCTTTTTAACCAAGTTGGTAAAATTAGCCCAACTTTGAAAACCGATTGCGGCTAAACAGCTAGGTTGATTTTGACGGACTAAAAACCATTCGACGCCGAATTTAATACTTATTAAAAAAGCTATGACTAATATATTCTGTAGAATGCGTCGTTTAGGAGTTATAAGCGAAACACTGAAAAAAGTGCGAAAATTTCGGGGATTATTGCCTCCCAAAACTTAAGCAGCAGTCAGAATCCGTCGCAAACACACAGGACTCTTATTTGGGACCCCCAAAAGGTATTAAAACAATTTCCAGCTTTGGACGATTTTTCGGGAAGCACGGCCTTTTTTTGGTCTAATTTGCCTGGGTTAAATTCACTTTTAAAATAATATTTGGCTTTTGCAATTTTATATTTCTGAACGTATTTTTTTTTAGATTCCTTTTTGTTGAACACTTGCTGATTCTGTGTACTCATGAATTAAGGATGTCACTGCATATATCCACAATGCAGATATGTTTTCCATTCTACAGAGTGGACTTGTGTTACTTATTTTAGCGTAGTTTTTATGTATGGCGTCGAATTTTCTATTTATTCTATTGTTTTGAAAAAGAATCTTTTGTATTTTAATTTAGAGCTTACAGTTTTTATATTTGTTTCTAAAAAAAATTGACTTGCATTTTTTTGTTCGTCTGCACCAAAGGTTCTTTTGGAGATGTAATGCCGTTAACATAAACGTTGTTGCTTGTTGACGTCATACATGACAGCAACATCACCGTCTTCATGATGTCAACATTCTATTGCCTGGTGTAAACTAAGCTTTAGGTCATCAGCTTCTTACTTCTAAAAATTATTATTATGTTTTATGTTTTTATTTTTAGGTAATGATCAAATACGAACAATTTGTTCCTATTACATCATCGCGTGATGCTAAACATCACCTCTGTCCCCACACATAAGCAATCCTGAGAATCCTCGCCGTTATTTCCTACTTCTATTGTCACTAGGAATTTTAATATGGATTTTGTCCTTCATTCCTTGCAAAATAGCTTTGAATTCATGCATAAGTCTTTGAAGAAATATACCTCTATCCTATTTTATGTTTTGTCTGCGAAATTTACCCACAAATCAGTGGCTTTTACCTTGATAGTATTTTANTTCCGAACGAACGTACGTACGTACGTACATACATACATACATACGTACGCACAGACATACATGTATATGAAACGGATTTCTATGATACCCCCGGGTTCTTAAGACCCCTCCTTCATAGAGATCTCGAAATCACGTTTTGGAGGGTATCACCATACTTCAATTTTCATGGAAGTAAAAAAAATGTATATAAATTTCAAAAATAATATTAAATGTGCATCCTTAAATAAAATAAATTGTGTGTAAATAGAATAAATGAAGTTAACTTATTTTTTTATTAATAGACATATAAATTTCACGCTTAAAGTAAATATCGTCTAGATTTCAATGTTTTATAATATATCACGTGTGTTGTGTAGTGCAAAAATACATTTTTTATTATGATATTCAATATTTCATAAGTTTAATAGTAACAGATAAAAAAAAGTGGTATATAAATTATTAGGTCATATGTATACTGTTATATGTAGACATGTATATATTTTTTAATAAACAAACGAATAAGGCTTAGTAATGGAAACCTCTACCCGATTTTACTGGGTGAACAGAAATTATTCTTAACTAAAATCCATTTTAATAATATAATAAACATAACTAATAATAAGAAGAAAGTATTAAAAATAAGAAAATCGAAGTTGATACCGACGAAACGTTAGGTTGAAAAAAAAAAGTTGAGTTTAAATAATTTTATCTTTAACTTTTTTAAAAAAGATGGATAAGTGAAGCACAATAGTTTGAACACTCAGTATTCAGTATACTAGAGACTGAGCGTAGTTTTGTATATTCCATAAATAATAAATGTGGGTTTTACGAGTTTTGTATCTTGGCCATCTTCATCTGTTGTATTGTTACAAGTTTGTCTATTTTCTATTTTTTACAGTTATAGTTCAAAAAATGAGTGAATATATACATTTCATTAAAATGATAAAAGTGAACCTCAATTTTTATTAACTATACACTAAATTAAAAATAAATAAATTATAAAATACACGCTTATAATAATATGAGAAATGTTTTTCCAATTACACTAAATTAAAAATAAAAATATAAAATAAAAATACACACTTAAAATATTGTATTGATAGGCAACTTTATGTTTATAGTAGTTAAACAATGTATTTGTACATCTCACAAATCATATATAACAAATTAATAATTATAAGACAAGACACTGTCAGTGTCACAAGTATGAAAAAAAAAGAAATTGTCCGACGGATTATGTTCTTCAAACATTTTTAATTAGAAAATTTTCATCTACACTCATTATATATCCTTGTTTTGATAAAATTGCATTCTGGTTTACCTTTTCCACTAAATTCAACATTGAATTTTCTGAATTTCCACTAAATAATCAATTATCACTCTAGTAATAACTGTTTTAAATCGAGATGTTTCGTTTGAATAGTTAATTAGCCGCTAGTTCTCCTTGTCAACTGCTGTCGGCACTGACAAGATTTAATTAAACTTAGCTAGCGAAGACGACCCCCTTTACTAATTGTTTATTTTAATTGATTTCCACAGTTTATTTTAAGGGTTTATCTTCGAGTTAAAAATATTTTTAAATTCTTCTCTTTTTTTCAAACAGCGAAACGAAGGTGTAACCTCTATATCTCTACAATATCAAAGGTTAAGGACATCCCTTTCTTTTACAACTATCGTTAAAAAAGTTTTGTATAGGTTCGATTTTAAAACTTTTATAAACTTCGATCCCTTTTTTATAAGACTAGCTAGTTAAATATAAATTTAAAAAAATGTTACAAATAAAAATAAAAACTAAGTAAATGTCTCTTCAATTGTAGGCGTTATAAAAATATCTTTAGTATAAGTTTAATGGCAAAGTCAGGTGGTCATTAATTTAAGAGATTGCGTTGTTCACTGGTCTTTTAGAAGGGAGAGAGAATGGTGTCCTTTAGGAGGCAACCCTTTACTTCAAGTTAAGAAGTCTAACTAGAACTAATCTGTTAAAGAGGCCCTAGGACCGTGTGGACTAAAGCTAAGTAAAGGGAAGATGTAGTTGCCTTTAAAGTTTACAGCTCTTACTGGCTTTACCTTCAAGACCATTCCCTAGAAGTCTTGAATTATATATATATACTTAAGATCCTGTAAAAAAAAGCTTTTCATTAAATATGAGGTAATTTAGATTTTTGTCTTTAACACAAGGGAGAAGTAGAAGATAGCAAGTTATTATTTTTAAGCTTAAACAATGTTTCTTTTTAATAGCGTGTTAAATTACACTTACTATGCCTGATGGATTTTTTTGTTACTATTCAATTGGTATTTATGTTACAAGTGTAAATATCCAATTATTATTATGTATATTATTTAATTACAATATTTTTATTTTTTATATTACACTTTATTTCTTAATAATTTTATTAAATTTACATTTTTAATTAAAAATAATTTTACTGAACGTTAAGAGAAGATCCTTTAAACGCTTGGAGAACTGCAGTTCTTTTTGAAGTGAGATCTCTTGACTACTATTAAAGATATATTTTTAAATCAGTACAATGGTTACCATATTTTAGCGAATTTTTTAAGAAAATTAAGCTATTGCAATGGCCTCAAAATTTTTGAAACCAATTTCAAAAATCTCAAAATTTTTCTGTTTTAGGCCTTTCTGAATCGATTCCCAAAATTTAACACTTTTTTATGTATGTATGTATATACGTGTCACTCCAGACGATGTCTCCTCTTAGGATGCACTTAAAAATTTTAAAATGTTAATAATATCAAAAGAAAGGATGAGTTCGTTGGCCAGAATTTTTGGAGTTCATTTAAGGTGAAATTTTGACAATTTAGAGTCAAAAATAGCAAAAAAACGTGTTTTTTTCCATTTTACCCCCATCATATATTAAAATATGATAAAAGTGTACATAACAATAATTACTGTACTCTTAAAGAGCTTTCCAACGATGTGCATCTTAAAGGGTAAATACTATTTTGACTTTTGTACCCCGTACCCGTGTGTACCAATTTTATTTATTTTTTTTTTTTCACCCATCCTAATTCTTAACCTATATTTTCATAAGCCAATAATACGCAGATTTCTTTGAAAATACGCTCATAAAGTTATGGTGCATGACTGAACTTTTTTTACTTATATTTAACCAATACATATTACGAATAAATTTTCGGTTTACTACAATAATATTTTTTAAAAACTAAGTTTTTATTATGAAGGCTTTTATATTAGCGCATTTTAGAACATCAAGTTGTTTGTTTATAAAAACACGCTTTATTTATTTATTTTTTATTTTATTTTTTTTTTGAGGTTTAACTGAAGCAGATATATTTTTCTATAAGTGGGAAAATAAATCTAGGGAACAAAGCAACAAATGGTTGAAAAATCCTATTGACCAATGCAGCAAATTTATCGTTGGTTCTAAGCAATATAAATTATCTATAGAGGTTTTTATTTTAATAATTCAACAGATAAAGCGATAAACATTTTGCTGTGAATATAGTGGTTTGAACTAGATTGGAATAAACATTCAAGACTTGTTTTAGGGTTTTAAAACTTTGTTATTATTATTATTATTATTATTTAGCTAGAAGGTGGTCGTTAGGTATGTATTGAAATTGGATACTACATTTTGAGTCTGAATATAAACCTAATTTTTAGAATTTAAATTACATCATTTATGTATTATGCAGTATTCGCAAGCTTCGGTTTCCGCGGAGTCCGTAGTCTAGTCGATCTAGAGTTAGTTATAGTGCAGATTGCTCGAGAAACTTCTTGCGAATGATTGCCACTATGAGTTCACAACGTGGGGATTCATAAAATCTCTGATGAGGTTTTCTTCGGAAGATCTAGACTTAGTGACAAGAGTGTAATAAAAATGATTACTACAAAATACACCGGTCTTCAGTCTAAATATCTTGTTCCTATGCTTCAAGTTTATACAAAACTAGCTGGATACCCGTGCTTCGCTACGGAGTGTTTTTATATTTGATAAGTTTATAAACTACCAGGAAAGCATGCAAATTATTTTACTATGCGAGAATATCTAGATTTTATCTCTCCTACTTATATCCCCCTCCTCTTTGATAAGATAATTTGCAAATATCCTAAATTAAACCCCCTCCTATATTAAAATATGAAAACTGTACATAACAACAATTACTGTATTCTTAAAGAGCATTTCTACGATATGCATCAAGATGAAGGGTATTCATTACTTGTACCTCGTACTTTGAACCAAAATTTATAGTTCGAAAATTCATGTAAACCGTTACATTCCCCTTGCTTTGAAGGTCAAGTGTGCAACTTTTCATCGAGATCGGATTAAAACTGTATATTTGTATAAAAGACCATACCATACATATGTACACACCTATGTTGACTTTTATACACATATAGAGATATAGATATAAATTTCCATTTTACCTCTCCCCCTTCTAAATGAAAGTAAGACAAAACTGTACTTAAGAACAATTACTTTTCTCTTAAACTGCTTTTCAATGATTTGTATCATGATGGGTACCCATTACTTTGTAATTTGTACCCCGTACACATGTAACAACAATTACTGTACTCTTAAAGAGCATTTCAACGATATGCATCATGAAGATGAAGGGTATTCATTACTTGTACCCCGTACCCCGGTGTACCAAAATCTTTATTTCGTAATCTCATGTAGGCAGTGACCTTTAACTTGTTTTGAAGAAAAAGTGTAATATTCATCAAATTAGGATAAAAAGACATACCCTCATACGGATATACTTCTTTTTATATTTTCTTTTATTATTCTTTTCTATATTTTTCTATTTTACCCACCTCCTAAGTGAAAATATGATAAAACTGTACATAGCAACAATTACTGGACTCTTAGAAAGCTTTTCAACGATATGCATCATAAAGGGTATTCAATACTTTGACATTTGTACCCCGTACCCCTGTGTACAAAAATTTAAATTTCGAAAACTCATGTAGATATTGATTTTTCCCTTGCTTTGAAGGTCAAGTGTGCAAATTCTCATCAATATTTGACTAAAACTGTAGATTTCTATAAAGAACATACACACATACGTTGACTTTTATATATATATGGCCGCCATCTTGAATCAAACTGCCTGCTTGGTACACCATTTATCTAAAGTTACTAACTTCATAAAAAAGAGCTAACTTCTAAATTTTAAGGTTCTAGTGCAAATAGTTCCGGAGATATTGTCTTGTAGAATTTTGTGTATAAATGGCCGCCATTTTGAATCAAGATGTCAGATTTTAAAAATATTTCTTAGCGAGCACCTAAGAGGTTAGAGGAACGCACCTACAAAATTTCATGGTCGTAGGTCCAGTGGTTTGAGAGATATCGTGATGTGTCAGTGAGTCAGTCAGTCAGTGAGTGGTATTTGGATTTTATATATATAGATATACAATATTAATACAGTTTATACAATGTTAATTCGGATTTTTATTTACAAATACAGTTTTATTTGTTTTAATTACATCAAAATCATTACATCAAAGTTAAGTTTAAAAAAATCGGGTACGGGGTACCTCGGAACTTTTCCTCACTTCAGAGGCCACTAAAGTGGCCTCTCCTGCTGCTTCGCAGCAGGAGGAAGCAGCATTGGACGTGGTGAGTACTTCGACGGATGACCGTTCTGAATTAACTGATTTATTATCATTCTTAAAAAAAAACTTATTTTTAATACCAATATTTTATTTAAATATTTGAAGTTTGGCGGTATTTTGACAGATGTTAACAAACTTTGACGTCATCAAAATTATTGCACTAATAAATAATTATATTCACTTATAACTTTTAAACTTATTAATAGAATTTCATCGGGTTTTTTTATATTTGTTCCTTAATTTTTTTCCGGTTCTAACGATATGCTTTAAGTCAAAAACCTATATGTAATTTCAGTATTATTAACCGTCAAAGTTTAAAAATTCAAACATTTGTAACTTCAAAATGGCGGCCAATATCAAAATGAAATTTGGCGGGTTGGTGGAAACAATACTTTTCCTACTATTAGTAGTGAGGAAAAGTAAAAAAGTAATAGTAAATTGGCAATTCTACTCATTTAATGTCGACCTTACATCTGGATTTATGTTTTTTTTTCAATATTAGAATTGGTTTGGACTTCAATACAATGGAACAACAATGGACAACAACAATACAACAATGGAAGTCAATAAGAAAGAGAATAAATATCAAGTATTCTTCATTATTCATTGGGGGTTTCCGGTTCATGTGCATAATATATATTGCTTTGTAACTAACATTGCCCGATTGTTTAAGAGAATACCTCTTTGCCAAATCAGACAGCTATGAGTTAAGTTAATACGGATATCTAAGTCATAAGAGACAAACACGCTTGCTTGTTACAAATAACTTCCAACGTGAGAAGCTCGCTTTGATGGCTTCAATTATATAATTACGTTTCTTGTTATATTTTATATCAGTATACATATAATGTAGAGAGAGAGAGAAAGAGAATGATATGCTGAAATTCGATTTTAAAGTAGTCTTGGATTTACACATTTAGTAGGACTGGACTATACCTCGAGGTGAAATAGATCAATATTTGAGGTCGCAGCCTCGACTGTGAACATACATTGAAAATATTTTTGTTTTCTTTAAAATCACTATGACGATTTTTTGCTTTCCCGGAAAAAATCCAGGCCACGGAGAAAGTTACAGGAAAATAAAGACACCAGTCACAACAATTATGCATTCCATTTTTTAAGTTTTTGGTAGTTTTCTTACTACGGAAAGATTAAATTTTAAATAATTCAAATTACAATTATCAATAACTACGGGAGACATACAGAGAAAAATGATTCGGGAAAAATGTATCAGTTACGACAGGGAAAAATCATTCTCCCGTATAGCTCAGTTGGTAAGAGCGCCTGTACGGAAAATAGGAGGCCCGTGGTTCGAGTCCCGGTGCGGGGGTCTATTTTTCTCTGTATGTCTCCCGTAGTTATTGATAATTGTAATTTGTATTATTTACAATTATGCATTTAAATATATTGGCCAAGTATGTGCTCTTGGAACTCACAAAGGATCAGTAGGAAATTTAACTAATAGGAAAAGTTCGTTAATGCATAATCGCCTCAGCTGTATCAAGATGGCGGCCATTCAAATGTTTGGTATAGGTATAACTATTGAATCATTTATTATAATGACATGAAACTATCGCCTTTATATGCATATTTATTGGCCAAACGCAATTAAACTGCTCTGAAGTGTCTACCCAAATCTTTCCCAAGAAAATACATTTTTAAGATTTTTTAGAGGGGGGACTTTTTTTTCTAACTAAATAAGAGACGTATGAAAAATGCCTTCAAAAGGGAAAGAACACAAAAAATGCAATTTTCAAGGGTTCATGGCGTGAAGATGAATTGGTACAAAAAACAAATAATACAGGGTGATAATAATAATACCGGCGTGGTATATATAAGGGCCGGCGTGGCTGAGTGGTTAGCACCCTAGCTCCAAACCCCGACGTGAGTTCGAATCCCGGAGGGGTCAGACATGTTTCACACTGATGATCTCCTTCCGATTGTATGAAGCACTTTC
>KZ651669.1:317314-340074 GCA_001010745.2 Gerris buenoi | reverse complement strand
AAGATAAACAAAAAATATTTTATATTTTTTTAATTTTATTTTTGTTTATAAAAAGTGTAAAAATTAAATTCATTAAATATAAAACTCGTTAACGTTAATTTGTATTTCTTCAAAGAACATCCATGCCAAATTTGAAGAAAATCGAACAAAGTGTTTGGTCGTAAGCGCGTAACAAACATTTTCAAACGAAATGCAAAACGGTCCAGTACCTGGGCAAGACCGGGGAAGAAAAAGTTAAAACATAGACCTCGCTTCGCTCGGTCAGCTACTATTTTTCAATCTGAAATATTAATAAAGTAGAAAAATCAAGTTTGCTGTAACTTGTCTAAAAAAAAAATTATTTGGAGAGGTCCGACAAAGCAAGGATCGGAAAGAGAAAACTGGCCTGTTATTTATCGTGCCTAATAATGAAATGGGGGATTATTTGTATGTACTAAATAGCCTTCTATAATTGCGATTCGTTAGGCATATTATTTTATTCTTAATAATTGAATGAATGTTATATTATCATTATTTTTACTTTTTGATGGTACAATAAATTGAATTTATTTACAAAAGTAAAAACTCGGACTGAAACAACTCAGGCAAACTTTCAAAAAATTCATAATTACTTATCATTTATTAAATTTCGAGAGTAGGTACATTTAATTATTATTATTGAACACTTGATCAAAATTATCATAAAAATAATTTCCCCTCGGCGGGTAATCGAACCCGGGCTCTCTCCGTCCGCGTTTTAAGCTTTTTTCTTGGGAACTATATTTTTTTTCCAGGAAAAAGACATCGTTAGATTCGTATTTAAATGGACTACATTTTAGAATTATTTACTATTATTAATTATTAAATTTCCGAGCATTCTTTTTTTTTTTTTTTCGCGTTAATTCAGATTTTTGGGAGGTAGCGCCCCCAAATATGGGGCTAAAATTCTTTTCTCGATTTCGTCTCGGGGTATGATTTTTCTGAACGTGTTTGCCAAATTTCGTCAAAATCGGCCCGCTGTAGTTCAGGCTCCAGGCGACTGCACAGACGACAGAGGACAGGTAGTCATTTTTTAAAAACCACTTTTTGGACTCAGGGGACCTCAAAACGTATAAATCTATCAAAATCTCAAAATTTAATTTCGCGCCATCACTATACTTTCTCTTTATTTGAGAAAGTAAAAATGTTGAAAATGCACAGATTTTAATGACCTTAGTAGGCAAAGGTGCGTAAAATAAAATAGAAACGGATATCAATGTTTTTACCTCTGAAGCCAAACATTTTATCGCATACGTAGATCAGCTTCAGCCTTCAGCCTTAGGAACTCAGAAATGATTGTATGGTCTTCAGCTTTTATAAATAACAGAAGCCAAACAAAATGTTGCTGTTTTAACTATAAAAGTTCTTAATAAGAGGCTGTTCCTATTTATATGTGTATTTACTATCTTCGACCTAAATTAAATAAAATCTTTCAGCCTCGATTGATCGATCCCATCTATCGAAAATGTAGTTTTTGTCACAAAAGTGAAGAATTTTAAAGAAGCACTCCTGCTAATGAATGACCTCAGTAATGAATGCTCTCTGTATTAAGTAAATAAATGATAAAAAAAAAAATATATATGTATAACTTTTTATAGAAGCTGTGCACTACTATCGATCGAAAATTCTAATAAGGTTAATTAAAGAAGACTTTTTAGTAGGTGAATTCTAGCAAAAACAACTAACATTTATAATAAAAAAATATATGCGCCTTTGCGTGTATTAAAAATTGTTTTACGCAGTGATCTACATTTTTAATTAATTCCATAAATTGACTATTGAACTTGAATATCGCATGTTGATCTTCGTTATGTTTTAATAAATATTTTGCAGCAATCAGAAATATATAAAAATCAACTCTAACTTGGAACATAAAAGAGGACATCGCGTGTAAATGTTCGTAATATTTTAATATTAAATTAGCTTTTATTTGTACATATTACATGGAACTGAACATTTCGTGATGATTGTAATATTTAATTAAATATGTTTAACAGTAAAAAAAAAAAAAAAATAATTGTTTGTTATAAATAGAAAGAAAAGATGAATGGTTTGTTAAATGAATATCAGACATTGTAACATACTTTATTAGCCTTCCCTTTTCCAAATGACGACTGGTGTTGATAGTGTACGTTTCACTTGTTAATGACGGTAATTAAATATACATAGTTGACAGAGAAAGATAATTGGTGGATGTGGTAGTCAAATACTTATCTAGGATTTCGTGATTTAACTCTAGTACATTTATTATTTTCTCTTGTTGATTTTTTTTATCTAAATAGATAATATAGAGAACATAAAATCTATATAGATAGTAAGAGAACATAAATTAATTACTATAACATTGTAGATTGTTTATCTTATCGTTAATGTTTGTATTAACGATGTTTCACAGTAACCGGGAATGATCTAGTCACAAACAGTTATAAAAATAAAACACTTCACTGTTATATTGTGGAACTCTGGGCCGGATATTCATTAATGATTCCGCATTTTGGAATATATATTTTTACTTTTAATATTCCTTAAGTCAACATTTTTAATATTTTTGATTTGATTATATCGGTGTTCGCCCGCAATATTGCCGTATAAATTAGTGGCAGCTTACGTGAAGTGGCGTCAATTCGGTTTTGAATGGCAAATAAATGGTTTATTCAGCTGATAGAGTGAAACACTAACCCGTGGTGTAAATACGACTTTGTCAAATTTAGTATATACATAATAAAAAACTTTTTAAAGTTGACAAGTAATAATCAAAAGCACATTTTGAATATCAAACCCGCATAGTATGAGAGGAATTTGTAGCAACGACTATGCTATTCCTAATAATAATTATTCTTACAATTATTGTAAGAAGACCCACACGTCAATGGCAATATTAATAATTGTATAAATATACTTTATGAAAAAAAAAGTTTTCTCGTTTTGCTTATCCATTTAAGGATACTTGGCATTAAATGAGCCTGTGTTGTGTATATACTTAAATTTTTAAATTTATACTTCTAAGAAAATAATGAAATTTCTTCTCTGGTGTAAAAATAATTTAAAAGATTATGGACGTAAGATTATAAAAGTAAATTACAAAGAGTAATAGGAGAGTAGGGTATGTAATGTTAGAAAAAAAAGCTGAAAGCTTTGTTTAGTTTAAGAAAAAAAAAGAAGTTCTTTAGGAATGAAAAAAACAAAGTTAGTCTTTGAAAGAGTTTTTTAAATCTTTCGAACAGTAGAAATGCTTAGTTCTTTTTAACCTTAAGTAAAGTTTGTTAATGGATTTGCATCCTGTGTGCAAGGTGATTTGAAGGCTGTAAGACTGCGTGTTAGAGTGTATTAGACAGAGAAGTTTAAGAGCTATAAGTTAAGTAAGAGTTTGCCAGTATAAAGGGAAGGTTTGAGTTCATTACCTCATGATATAAAATTAGAAACACCTACTTATAGCTCTCAGTCTGATCTCACTCAGACTTCAACTTGCCTTCACTCGGCACTCCAGCACATACCTTCCTTCCCAGATCCTTTATACACAACACCATCGCCCTTACTTGACCTTTTTAAACGGAAAAAAATCATGTCTACAACCGTCTCTCAATAAATACTACTTTTTCAAAAACAGTTATGTGTTCTCTAACTTAGAATAAACAGCATCACCCAAATATTGCGGTCAATTCATTTAATTATTAGTGCCATGCGGATAGCTTTTAAGAACTTTATAATGAAGAGAAGAAGCAATTTTCAAGAGTTTCAACGCAATGCTCAAAAATTCTATTTCAAAATAATACAACAAAAGAGGAAAAAGAAACGTATGATCGAATGTAAATCGTTAAAATGTTTCTGACCGTGTGACTGTAATCTTTTAGGCTGCAGTTAAAGAGCTTCCCTTTCCCTGGACTGTAAAGTTTAGTTTCAAGAATTAGAGCATACTCTCTTATTCTCTCTTCCCTAAAGATAGCTTAAGATCTGCTTGAGTCTAGACTATCTTAAGCTGTTTGCTTATACTCTTACTACATTTTTAAAATCCATTCCACAAACTATGATTAACTCTAGACTACAGATTCGATGAAAAATATAATACATAGTTCAGTGAAAGTAAAATAAAAGAGGTCTGCTCCTAATAAAACCACCTTTAGTTATGCATTGTAAAAACGATGTGAAAAGTCCCCATCGAAATAGTTCCGGCTTCCATAGATAATATTAAAGTCGAAGGTCATAAAAACCATGTAAAAAAAAAACGCGCTCTTGAGATCAACGATCTCAAATGGGGCGTAGACCAATAAATACTTGTTTCGGATTACGTCTACAAAACGATGGGTTTTTATAGGGGAATAACGTTAGAACGGTTGCCTGTTCGTATGACATGTTATAGTATAAACCATATGTAGAGATCAATTAAATCTACATATTTTTACTTTCTTGTATAAAAAGAAAGTATTGTGATAGCGCGAAAATTCGATTTTTAGATTTTGATGGATTTACACGCCCTTGAGTCCAAAAAAAAAGGTTTTTTAAAAATTCTAAAATGTACTACATTTAAGTAAGAATCTAACGATGTAAGCATTTTCCCGGGAAAAATCTAGTTCCTGAAAAAATAGCTTTAAACTCGGACGGAGGAATACCGGGTTCGATTCCCCGCCGTGGAAAAGTTATTTTAATGATACACTTTGATGAAATGTTTAATAATAATTAAATGCACATTCGAAAACTAATAATTGGAAAGTACTGGGCTAAGTAATTATAAACTCGTAAATGATATCGTCCATCTATTATTCATCATCCAAAATATAGCCAGTGAAAAAAAAAAAAAAAAAAAAAAAAAAAAGACATTTGGTTTGAATCTGTTGGGATGTTTGGATAATGTTGTGGACTTTTTCATCCTTTTTACAACGCATAAATAAAGGTGTGTACGAAAATTCAGCTTTATTGGATCTATTTGGAACAGACTTCCGTTTTTCACTGATCTAATTTTGAAGCTTATTTTGCATAGAGAATTAAAAAGAGCAGACACGCAATTGCACACATCTTCGGAATGCATTTTAGGCTTAAAGAGAGTAGAAGAAGAGTTGCATTTGAGTATATAATATGTATTTAAAATAGTCTAATTAATGATGAATCCATCATCAATTAGTGACACCTGACAACAAATGAATTTGGAAAACACTGCGGGAAATATAATCATTATTTATAGAGAACGAGAATATTTATGATGTACAATGTACAAGTAGTGTGGGACAGAGCTCTTGTTATTTTTGTTCGAAAACGGATTTTTTAAAATGCTAATAACGTGTATATTTCAATTCCTTGTGATTATTTAATTAATTTAGATCACCCTGGTTTTATTTATTTTTTTTTTTTTTAATAATCATTTCTCTGTTTGTGGTTGTCACACCACAACAAATGGACAACGTGTTGTGTAATTTTACCACTTACCTTTTCATCAAGGGAAGAGAAGTAATTAACTTGAAGCGGCTGTATTTTTTTCCCACCGAAAAAAAAAATGCCTTCAATTTCTTTTCAAAAATATTCTCTTTGATCTTTTTTCGACTAATTATTCTGTTTCTTGTTAAAAACGAAAGGTAATGAAGGAATTTTGTGGAATCAGTGATGAAACTCGATTGAAATGTCAATTATGTTCTTGAAGTTTAAATTCCCTTTTACATGTTAGATATTACACAGAACATTTTTTATCGCATCCTGTTTTTTTTTTTTTTATTTGTTTGGTAAACAAAATTTATGTACTTGTAAAATAAACGGTTTTTTAGAATTAATAAAATTTATTGGTTTTTAAAAACCAATAATTTTTTTTTTTAAAGCTTTTATTCCTATTATACTCAGCAAACCCTTTCATTAGATATTCATGTAATGGGCGTGCTTAAAAATAGTTTCCGCCATCTTGGGCTGTCCGCCATATTGGATTTAGAATGACCTACTTAGTTAACCATGCATTGTCATCTTAACTAAACGTATACGCAAAATTTCAATTCAATCGGTAGAGAATAACTGTTTTATAAAATTCAGTTGCAAGATGATGACCCGAACATACATACATACATTCAAACATTGCATGTTAAATTAAAGCTTGTAAAAACGTTTTGAACCATCATATTTTTTTCTTACAAAAACAGTTTTCCTAGATTGTTAATTGTATAGGGTAACCATTGCGTTTAAAATGTTTTATATTGCCAGGGTTGAAAATGTCATTAGATACTAACTGTTATGTGGCATTCACCATTAAGTTTTATTGTAAAAATAATTTTTAAATGCAGTCTTTAATTATAAATATTCAGAAAGTTAATTCAGTCTCAGAGCAGCAGGTGTCAATTTATATAATGTTTTAATAGTATAATTAGTATTTTTGTAGCAATAATTAAACAGATAAGAGTTTAAGTTTAAAAGGTGAAAATGTTTTAATAGAGAGTTATTAAAAACAATGGTGATAATTTTCATGCAAAATTATTTCTATTATTTTAATTACTCTTTTATGAGTAAATTATTATAAAAATGACATTTATTGGATATAACACTACGAAACAAAGATGATCTATTTTACTACGTTTATATTAGCTTGCTTTCTTGTTTGTTTGTGGGTCCAGTACAAATCTTGCAATTGATTTTTAACTAACTTCTCGAGTAGCTAGACATTTGAAACTTTTAGAGGAGCTCAGAACACGATGGCAATGCATTATATTAATACTTTTAGCCATCTTTCAGCAGAATTTAATTCGTTTTCAGCAAATTTTACTATATGGAAAGTTTGTTCAGAAAAAAATCCGCAATATGGAAAGTTAACAAATCAACTAAAAAGTGTTTTAAGGTTTAAGGTTAAATATGAATAATAAAAAATAGGTAAAATATGATTCAAGGTATAAATATGATAAGGTAAAATATTAAATATGATTCAAGGTATAAAATCCATCACATATTGGATTGTTAGATCACCTCTTCTTGAATGGCAACAGGATCAAGATGAGGAAAATTACAAAAATGAATCTTAAATATTTGATGATTTATATTTATTTTATTTAGTCAAAGTCAGTATTTACTTATCTCGAATAGTTAAATATTAGATCTATTAGTGTCAAACAAATTAAATGAGAAATCAACATTTTCAAAAACTTTAATAGAAACAGTATATCTTTATTTTTTATAAAATTTTGTGTTTCAGTTAAATTCAATGGCATCATAAATTAAAATGTATAATGCCAAGTACAATATATTTTGTATAATGTATAATAATTATTTACATTATTCTCGTAACATTCTTTTGGGAGTACCGGCCGAGAATCTTTACTTCATAGTCTATATCGATTTAATATTACACATAATAGCCGTCGATATTATCCGACGTAAAGGGAATCTGAAATGTTGAATTTTATGGGAGTTAAAAGATTTTTTTTAGAATGATTGATGTGCTTTTTTACCCTTTATAATCCAATGTGCATTGTAAGCCGGGGCTCAGAGTAAAAGAGCGGGGCAGTGGAGTCGGGAAATAGCTGATCCCTTTGTACGTCATTATTTACTGGATCTTGTATGTTAGGGCTGGGATTTACCGTAATTCCTCATCAATTTTCTCCTATTATAAGCTTTTTTATTTTTTACTTATTGAATCTTTAATAGTTTTAATAGGATGCATCTTTTTTACATTGGTATTATTATCTTTTTTACATTGGTATTACATTATTATCTACCAAGATATTTGGACTATTATTAGCATGCCCGTTGTTAATGAATCTTGTTATAACAATCTACAGTCTATAAGATTATAGTTGGCACAATCAAAAGGCGGGAAAATTTTGAGGGAAACGATTTTATTGGTCCCCCATGTTGAATGCAACTTCAGAAAAAAATGCTCGACTCTACCCCTGTTCCACAAAAAAATATAACATGGCAACACCGATTTTCCCTTTTTATAACCCCAAAACTACCTCCACGTTTGTTGTTTCCCGCCTTCGATTGTGCCAACTCTAATCTTATAGGCTGTAGAAGTTTTTGATCATGTATAAAATTCAAAATGAGAAATAAATTTGAGAGAATACAAAATAAAGTTTAAGTCATGTTGAAATTCTGCTATGTTTAAAAAACCATTAGTGAACTTAAAAAGTTATTATTAAACATGCACTCTCAATATTCTCCTTTAGAAACTGTTGTCTGCGACGATGGGCCCTTGCGAAATCGCCATTCAATTTGCTTCTCTGTCCGTTTGTCATACCCTCTAAATCTTTCGAAAGTCTAAACGTTAAAAATGAAACTTTGCATGTGTTTGATTTTTGTAGGGTAATAATTATCTCAGAGTGAATAATTAAACATATCAAATTACCCTAAATTCCCCCAAATTGTCCTTTTTGTTGATAAACTTTAAATGAGAAGTCTTTGGAAATATATTTTCTCATTTTTTAAAAAACTAATGTTCTTGAAAGTAAAAATATTATATAAACTTAAAACGAGTAATTGCCTCATTTTTTAATAGAAAGAAAATTAAGACCATGTATTTGTTAAGTAAGTTAAAAAGTAGTTAAAGAAAACGAATCTCTGCAAATTTTTAAATATGTCTCAATGTATTTATATTATTAAGTACGTTTATTATATTAGGAGCAGAACTTCATTTGTTATCTTGGTATTCTGCAAAGTTTGCTTACCATCAGATGTGTGTCTGTTAGTGCAGTCTAGTTTGTCGAAAATATTATCCTTGCTCATCTCATGTGTATATTTTTATGAATCAATCTACCCTCGTCCAAGTTTCTCATTGACCAACATGACATGCAAACACGTCAAATAAAATTGAATGAACATAAACATTTATGAACTGACTATTTACTTGTGTTGCAGATTTTTTTCTAAGTTTGGTCAATGGCAAAAGGCGATCATAATAAGTGATAAAGCGATACAGTGAGTTGAATTAATAGAATTTTAAGTTAAATGACGAACGCATATTATGTGCCATTCAACTCTACTAAGCTCTTTATTTAACTTTAAAACTATCCACATTGTGAAAAATAAATCTATCAATGCTAATTACCTTTCTTGTGGTATATAATGTAATGTTAGGTAAAACAACCCAAACCCAAGTTTTTTTTTCGTAGTTTTAAGTTGAAGGTATTCGATTATCCATCCATCCACATAGTCTGGCCATTGCCCTGAGCGTTTCCTACCTCTATTCTATAAGCTTTAAAGAATTCCTGAGTGGAAAAGGCTTTTAAAGTCGATGACAAATTGTTAGTTGTTGTTAATCGTGGTTAACGAGCTTTTGACAAAATTTGATAAATTATGTAAGAGGGATTAAGGAGAAATGGATTAAGTTTACTGATAGTTTTAAAAGTTCAAAATTAACAATAAAATGGTGGAATTAAAAGCGAGTTTTTAAGTTACAGTATTTTTAGTATAACAGCCTTTTTCCCAGCTTTTTTAAAATATAATGATTTATATAATCGATTTGTCTCCGGACGACGCACTCGAAATGATTTGTTTTTGCTTAGCTAAGGCAACCACATTTATTCCAATAAAATTAAATGTCTGTTTTGATTTGTTGAGGTGACTTATCAAAATGGATAAATACATTTTTTAAATAAATAAATTTTCATGGTCCTAAGTACATAATTAGTTAGTAAACCAAAAATCAAGTCGATGTTATTTTCACACTTAATAGGTTAGTTATTCAAATATTACTAAAAATCAACGTGGTCACCTGTCAAAGGACAAACTAACATCAACTTGATTTTCGGTCTACTAACTAATTCTGTACTCAGGATCATTAAAATCACATTGTCCACCATAATTGGTGAGACATGGCCGCTCTCCACCGGTTTTTTTTTTTCAAACGCCTATTGCCAAACTATGTCTCGCAGACGAACTTAGCCGACCACATTCTTAAAAGGCGCTAAAAAATTGACTTGTATACAAAATTGTTAGTCGTTAGTCAGACAATTTTTAGATACCGTACCGACAAGTCAGGGAGCGGCCCAACTCTTATTATACTTTTTCAAGTTTATAATTGGCCTTAAGCCTTTAACTTCTTTATTGTATTTAGTGAAGAATGTCTACTTCGTTCTTATCCATATTCTCGTATTTTCTAAATAATCTGGCATGGTAATAGAAAGAACGACGGATTGGTATTTTAATAATGTATTTACTTAGCAGCTATCTTGATGTTCATAATTTTATTGTCAATCCGGACAGTCAAAGAAAAATCCCATTTCTCTCTTGTATAAACTAGGTCAAGAGATGTTGTAAAGTAAACATTTTTATTGTGTTAGATTGAAACTAAAATGGACGAGAGGGTTGTTTGAAGAATTGTGATAATACAGTTTCCTCGGGATGCCCAGTTAGTCTTGTATCTGTCTGGTAATGGATAAACTTTAGATTTCCCATCTCAAACAGTTTTTCTTCTTCTTCCTTATTGTTTTTTGTGGAAATGGACTTGATGTCCCCTTAATTTATCTTGAGAGGTCTCTAAGACAAGGCTTGTCCCTAAGTGTTAGAGCAGCCTTAGTGAAGTGAGACTCTGTAGAAGAGATGGAGGACTCTACCAAGAGAAATAATGACCTACCTAATTACTTTGTTTTTCTCCCTTTAATTTATGTTTTCTGGGGTGTCTCAGTTCTATTCCTTTGTTCCTTTATTTATTTTCACGCCAATTTATTTTCTTATCCCTTGCCAATTTAACAAATTAATTGGCTATATATACATACATATATAATATATATATATACAGGGTGACCCGCGATAGAATGTCATAAAGGAACTGACGGATACTATGGATCAAATGCTACAAAAAATGTCGAGTAAGCATATGCCCATATCTCGATAGTTCTCGAGATATCGATTTATTACTTTTTTTAAAGTGCTTCACGAAATTTTCAAAAAAATTTCAAAAAATTCCCAATATCTCAAAAACTAAATGAGATAGAGAAATTGAACTAAGGGCCAAAATTAAAGAGCATAAAAAAACCTTTCAGAACTATTCATTTATTTTAAAATTATCAGCTGCTAACTGCTAAGCGTCTTTTAAGTTCTGTTTCATTTGAAAATTTGGATTTTTTAAAATTCGACCTCGAAATTCCTGAGCGTATTACTCTTAATTAAGGGATGTTAGAAGTGTGGCGTTTTCAGGAAAAACTTGTGCATTTCATAAGCTATCAAATGGTATAATTAAAGTTTAAGATCAATGGAATAGTTTTTGAATTATAGTGGATTGAATGTTACCAGACGTGAAATTTTTTGGTCAGGGTCACTACCAATTCTAGTACAAATGCAAATAAGGTTTCCCCGAACGAAAACAAAAAACTTAAGGTTTCTTATAGGAAATTTGACGCTGAACAAAAAAGTTCCTATGAACATAGACCCGGAACAGCTTCGTTTTCGAGATATTTTTTAACGTAATACTCCTTGAAGGAATCCTTGCAAAGAATATAATTTTTGTTTAATGACCTTCCCAGCGCTGTACAACTAACCCCTGATTTTTAGTAAAATTTCAAAATTCTACGTCCCTTTCCCTTTACTAGTCAATCCATTAAGGTGAGCCTTTACATTAATTTTAGCTTGCTACAACATAATCTTTTAAAATTAACCGTTGATGGAATTTTAAAATATTATGTTGTAGACAGCTAAAAGTGGTGTAATTCGACTCTCTACAAGATTTGCTTCAAGGATATTACGATAAAAAGCGTAGTATATGAGAATTGTAAGGATAAACGTCCAAAATATATATATTTTTTTAATGTTTTTTGCGAATATCTCGAAAACGAAGCTGTTCAGGGTCTATGTTCATAGGAACTTTTTTGTTCAGCGTCAAATTTCGTATAAGAAGCCTTAAGTTTTGTGGTTTCGTTCAGGGAAACCTTATTTTCATTTGTACTAGAATTGGTAGTGACCCTGATTTAAAAACTTCACGTCTGGTAACATTCAATCCACTATACTTCAAAAACTAGTCCGTTGATCTTAAACTTTAATTATACCATTTGATAGCTTATGAAATGCACAAGTTTTTCCTGAAAACGCCACACTTCTAACATCCCTTAATTTAGAGTAATACGCTCAGGAATTTCGTGGTCGAATTTTAAAAAATCCAAATTTTCAAATGAAACAGAACTTAAAAGACGCTTAGCAGGTGATTTTTTTTTTTTTTTTTTTTTTTTGAGATATTAGGCATTTTTTGAAAATTTTCGTGAAGCACTTTAAAAAAGTAATAAATCGATATCTCGAGAACTATCGAGATATGGGCATATGCTTACTCGACATTTTTTGTAGCATTTGACCCATAGTATCCGTCAGTTTCTTTATGACATTCTTTCGCGGGTCACCCTNATACATACATACATACATACATACATACATACATACATACATACATACATACATACATACATACATACATACATACATACATACATACATACATACATACATACATACATACATACATACATACATACATACATACATACATACATACATACATACATACATACATACATACATACATACATACATACATACATACATACATACATACATACATACATACATACATACATACATACATACATACATACATACATACATACATACATACATACATACATACATACATACATACATACATACATACATACATACATACATACATACATACATACATACATACATACATACATACATACATACATACATACATACATACATACATACATACATACATACATACATACATACATACATACATACATACATACATACATACATACATACATACATACATACATACATACATACATACATACATACATACATACATACATACATACATACATACATACATACATACATACATACATACATACATACATACATACATACATACATACATACATACATACATACATACATACATACATACATACATACATACATACATACATACATACATACATACATACATACATACATACATACATACATACATACATACATACATACATACATACATACATACATACATACATACATACATACATACATACATACATACATACATACATACATACATACATACATACATACATACATACATACATACATACATACATACATACATACATACATACATACATACATACATACATACATACATACATACATACATACATACATACATACATACATACATACATACATACATACATACATACATACATACATACATACATACATACATACATACATACATACATACATACATACATACATACATACATACATACATACATACATACATACATACATACATACATACATACATACATACATACATACATACATACATACATACATACATACATACATACATACATACATACATACATACATACATACATACATACATACATACATACATACATACATACATACATACATACATACATACATACATACATACATACATACATACATACATACATACATACATACATACATACATACATACATACATACATACATACATACATACATACATACATACATACATACATACATACATACATACATACATACATACATACATACATACATACATACATACATACATACATACATACATACATACATACATACATACATACATACATACATACATACATACATACATACATACATACATACATACATACATACATACATACATACATACATACATACATACATACATACATACATACATACATACATACATACATACATACATACATACATACATACATACATACATACATACATACATACATACATACATACATACATACATACATACATACATACATACATACATACATACATACATACATACATACATACATACATACATACATACATACATACATACATACATACATACATACATACATACATACATACATACATACATACATACATACATACATACATACATACATACATACATACATACATACATACATACATACATACATACATACATACATACATACATACATACATACATACATACATACATACATACATACATACATACATACATACATACATACATACATACATACATACATACATACATACATACATACATACATACATACATACATACATACATACATACATACATACATACATACATACATACATACATACATACATACATACATACATACATACAATATATACATACATACATACATACATACATACATACATACATACATACATACATACTTACTACATACATACATACATACATACATACATACACACACACGTACTCACACCAATTTTTGGAAATTGAAAAATAATTTTTTCTAGTTTGATTTAATTTTGGATAAATAGATTTAAAGAAAGTGAAACTCCTTTAATTTTTAAGTAAGATGTGCTAGGTTCGTTCCAAGTGGAACTTCATTCACATAACAGAATAAAATGTAAAACTAGCAAATATTATTGCGAATAATTAATATAAAAATTCTATTTGTCAAAACTGGTCTTATTTTTATTTTTATTTTTTTTGGTTTCTGTATTCTTCATCTTAGTTGTATCTATGTGCGAAATTTGGGGAAGATTGAATGACTGTAAGTGGTTCAAAATTGGGGTAATAGGTGTGCGATGAAACTTAAAAAGCAAATAAATTTGACGCCATTTTGTTTTTTTATTATTATTATTTTGGTTTCTGTATTCTTCACCTTAGTTGTTTCTATGTGCAAAACTTGGAGAAGATTGAATGACAGGAAGTGGTTCAAAATTGGGGTAATAGGTGTGCGATGAAACTTACAAAGCAAAGTAATATAAGACCAGTAAAATACTCGCAAAATTGGGAGAAATATTGCAAATAAGTTAATATAATTAAATATTAATGTTTATTATATCATCTGACGGACCTAGAAAAAAAATTCAAATATTATTGTTCAATTTATAAAAAAAACGTTACGTCCCTTATGCCCCAGAACCAAGAAGTGTAAATGTGCAAATTCCACATTGTTGCGGGAAATGGTGTTTTAAAGTTTTTGATCTTACTTTAATTCAGCTATTCTATTCAGATGCCATAGCCAATAACAGCTCCTTCAAAGCATGCACAAATTGGGGGTTTTGGCACAACTTAGATTATAAAACCCAGAATATAAATTATTTCTAACATTCCGGGCCCTGCTTATATAGGTAAACTTTCATAAAACTACTTTATAATTAAAATTTATAAAAAAATAATAATAAATTGTATTTTGTAGGATAAAATATTTTATCCTTGTCATATAATATCGCTGTAATTTGTGCTTAACTAATCGAAAATCGTCTTTTGATATCCATCAAAACTCAATTATAAGATGTAAATTTTACATCTTAACCTCTCTTTTACCATAAAATAAATGAATAGATTTGGGGTTTGCTATTTTTGGCTTTCCTTGAAAATTTATAAAGGGATTATCTTGCTATTTTTTTTTTTATGTGTGCGTGTATTTTTTTATTTATTTTATTTTTTATTTTTATTTATATAATTATAATATGCATTGATTAAAATAAAAGATCAAAAAAGTGATAAATTGAACCTTTAACAAACTTAATTAGAGAAAAAAAGCTTAAAGAGCATTATTGATTATTTTTTACTGTCGCTTATCATAATATTCATGTGGTTTCAACTATACTGTATTTGGTCATCTTTACTTCGCCGATGACGGTGGTAATCGTAATTTCATAAAGAAGAATAATATCATATTTCTTTGTTTCGGCTTTGATCATAAAGTACGTGAATCCCGATATTCGCTACTTTATTTGAAAGGATTTACAAAATTTGAATCAGTTTAATGTCCTAATATTGGGAGGGACATTTGGGCATATCAGTGAACCAAAGATCCTCTGAAGCGGTATTTCCATAGTGTCCTAAATTATTACGGTGTTTACAAAATATTAAAAGAAAAAATTATCTTTACTTTTATACACCGTTGCCTGCACGAATTTGCCAGTTGGAATGCTAACCACCCCTTAACTGCAGCCAAGACTGCAGATAAGTCATCTTTGTTGCCAAATCCGAATAGCCTTCTCTACATAACAATCAAACTTTTGGATTATATCCATCCTCTAAAGTTTACTATGGTTTATGTAATACAAGTTATGGTTTCTCCTTAAAACAATGACGATGAAGGAGTGTTTGAAAGAGGTCTCTTCTACGCCGAAAGTGTTGCACCTTTCATGAAAGTTTAATCTACCAATCCTTTCTGTTTTTAAATTAGACACATAATTAAATTAAATCTCTGGAGAAGGAGCAAAGTGGTTTCTAACTATATATTTATTAAAAGCTTTTACCTTGTCACAAATCCTTCGTGCCTTTGCTTTTATATCTTTACGCACTCAGAAAACAACCCTTGGTGCGATAAACAATAAACTTTGTTTTATGTAAAGTTAAATTAATATGTTAATTTTAGAAAATTGTTTCAACAATCCTTTACTTTGATCCTAGTTTAGAAAATCAAGGAGTCAGAAAGAAGAAGGACCTTATAATTTTTTTCTTAGTATAAAATTAAATTATCCCTCTAGAATATCCTCGAGGAATTTCTTTTTATTCTAATTGTAGCCTTAAGCTAATTTAATTTTATCTTAATTTCTTTTTTAAACTTTTTTTTGTCTTTTTAAAATAGATAAGAGACTGTAAAAGCATGATAATCTTGTTACTTGATATTTTAATCGAGTATTTTTACATTTATTAAAAAATAAAGAGGTTTATGTTTTTCAAGGGGAAAAAAATTATTTATTTAATTATATTATCTAATGATTGTTATTTGTTTATTATTATTATTATTATTATTTATTTATTTATTTTTTTTTTTTTAATGACTGTAATTAATTAGATTAAAATGGTATTGTGTTTGCAGATTATACAGTTTCTGGTTTAATTATCTTGCTTATTACCCCTGATCTTCTGATGTTTTTGATTTGTAAATGTTTGAGATCTTTACAAGCATCATTGATTAGATTGGATCACTGAGAAATGATTGATCAACCGTTTCGTTGTATTAAATATTTCTCCTATGATTTCCACTTAAAGATTAAAACAATTTTAAATTTTAGTTGTGATTGCTGTTCATACCGTTAACAATAATTATTTAGTAGCAGTTTTCGCTTTAAGCGACCATGGAAGTGGGCTTTCGCTCCATCTGCAAGATGTTTATCACTAATACTAGGAGGTCTTGTCTTTGATTTAGTAATAGAACAGGGTTGGTCAGTATAATTTACCTCTCTGTATATCATACCTGTATTTCAATAACTTAGGTGAATTTATTCACACTTGTAAATACCATTCACTTAATGCAAAATGTATTTTAGATAGGTCGTATTTCAAATGAAGATGAAAATGGATATTCCTTTTCTATTTACAGATACAAATATGAAGGTATTTCCTTGCCTATTGAAATTCAAATTGTTTTCAAATTAATTTGCATATTCTGATGTATGTAACCAATTAACTGTTTATATGATTTGATATTTAAATGATACAATATATATTCGTGAAATATAGATTTGTGTTTAATAATTGACCTATTTGTGTAGGTTGTGAATTTAATTTACATACGTAAATGCGGACTTCTATTCGTGGATGCAATTAAACTTGGTTAAACTGTATTAGTTGAGACCATGTTGGAATCGGCAAGGTTCATACCAAGTAAACAGTGAATCTCTAAGTTCCTTATTGCGAGACGTCAAATTGAGGAGTGGGAGTGAAGGTAGTGTCGAGGATGAATAAGGGATCCCTGAAAATGGCGGCGGGTTGTGGAAAGAGAGTTTATTTTAGGGTTAATTAGTTTAACTCGCTCAACTCGGAGGGATTCTACTCATCAATTAGGTTTAAACGTAGAAAGGGGTTATTCTCTAATTTTGTTCTAAAAGTAGTGTAAGAAGGCAAGAGGACTCCTTATAAACCAATACGGCACTATCTTCCTTACTTTCTTTATCTTAAATTATATAAATTATACTATGTATGTGTCTCTATCCTATCCTCTCCAGTACTGTGTTATTAAAAGAAATTTATATAGTAACACAGTCAATCTTTCGTGATAAAAGGATGTCTGCGAAAAAAATTAAAGCCTCATTTTTTTCATGGATCGCTTTGGACCTATGAGAAAAGCTTACCTCCAACTTTGCGGGACCGTCCGAAAGGCTGAAGTTCGGGATTCATAAGTCAAAATAGTATATACCCTTCATGATGCATGTCGGTGGAAAGCTCTTTAAGAGTGCAGTAATTATAGTTATGTACACTTTTGTCATATTTTAATTTATTTGAGGAATAAAATGGGAAAACAAGAAAAATGCTTTTAGTTAAAAATTAAATATAATATTTATTACTATTTCTAATTCGATATGAATGAAACTTGATGTACATATATGTGCTTTATTTTAAGTTGCTAACACAATTATGAAATCATTTGTGTAAATTTAGTACTTTGGGTGCAAGTGGTACCGGGGTACTGGAATGACTCATGAAACTCATTGCCTACTACGGCTGTAAAATAAATAATTGCGGTGCAGCTTGCGGGTGCAAAAAGGCGGGTTTTGCTCAGTTGCTTACAAACACTGCGCGATGACGCTGACTTTCTTGACGATACTGACTTTGACTTTCCCTCCTAAGTCGTACTCTTGCTCTTGAACGTCAACCAGCGAAAAAGACAAAAGTACCTTTGTGAGTGAAGCAGTGTCAACAAGAAATTCATCAGCGGGCGATTAACCGGTAAAAAGAGGAAGCGGAGTCAGATAAATGATAAAATATTTAGTTAAATTTGGGGAAGATTGAAAGACGGGAAGTGGTTTAAAATTGGGGGTAATAGGTGTGCGATGAAACTTAAGGTGAAAACACACGGGATAGAAAACTAGAGTATAGTTTTGCTATAGTGCGACTATAGCTGTGTGACCGATCCGTATAGTCCAAACTATTCGTATAGTTAAACTATACGCTAGTTTTTTTCAGCTATAGTATAGTAGAAAACTATCCCTATGTGACCACCTTTATTATAGACTATACGAAAACTTGCAGCTATACCAACAAGAANTCATGAAAGTTTAATCTACCAATCCTTTCTGTTTTTAAATTAGACACATAATTAAATTAAATCTCTGGAGAAGGAGCAAAGTGGTTTCTAACTATATATTTATTAAAAGCTTTTACCTTGTCACAAATCCTTCGTGCCTTTGCTTTTATATCTTTACGCACTCAGAAAACAACCCTTGGTGCGATAAACAATAAACTTTGTTTTATGTAAAGTTAAATTAATATGTTAATTTTAGAAAATTGTTTCAACAATCCTTTACTTTGATCCTAGTTTAGAAAATCAAGGAGTCAGAAAGAAGAAGGACCTTATAATTTTTTTCTTAGTATAAAATTAAATTATCCCTCTAGAATATCCTCGAGGAATTTCTTTTTATTCTAATTGTAGCCTTAAGCTAATTTAATTTTATCTTAATTTCTTTTTTAAACTTTTTTTTGTCTTTTTAAAATAGATAAGAGACTGTAAAAGCATGATAATCTTGTTACTTGATATTTTAATCGAGTATTTTTACATTTATTAAAAAATAAAGAGGTTTATGTTTTTCAAGGGGAAAAAAATTATTTATTTAATTATATTAAGAAGACTTGTAAAAAGATGACCCTCCGCCTTCCGGACAGTGCCGCAAAATTAGAATTAAGCTTTTCTCACGTGCCCCAAGCGATTCACATAAAAATGTTCCCTCGAATTTTGGCGTGGCAGATTGACTTTACTAATAGTATTTTTTAAATAATTTTCATTAAAAAGTATATTTTTTTTTCTGTTTTTATTTATTTTGGATTTGGCTGTTCTCTTTTATCAATTATTTAGGAGATATCGTGTATTAATTTAGTCCGTGAAAGCAGCTCTTGTATAGTATTCTTTTGCTGAGTTAGTTATAAAATCTGATAGTTTATAATGATTTGTGATTTGTAAAGTTATGTTTCTTGTATTTAATCAGATTTCTTCCTCCACATATTCACTCTTTTATGTATCTAGTGTATTTTTTAATTTATTATATTAATTTAATTTATTTTTTTCCAGGTGAGTATAGAGTATAGTTATGTCACCAATTAATGCTTCTTCATCTGTGAGTAAATTATATTTGCATGTGTAAAACGTTATCTTGTATACTTATTCTGGGCCATGTTTTTTTCAATATAAACAAACTCTAATAAGAGAGGATAGTCAACAAATTACCAGTCAAGAGATTGATATGAGTCATTAAATTGTTATTGTTTTTAAATTGTACAGTGCTACCAAATTTGCAGGTCAACTAGTTTAGGCAATTGATTAGTTATATATCAATGTCAAACACTAATCAGTGTCAGTGAACTAACACGCCACCTTGATATTTAGTTACCTCTAGTTCTTAACTTGTTTAGATTGATCGGAAATCAATTCTATTGGTACTATTCAGACATGGGTATGTCTGATTTCGCACTTCCTACCAATCCTACAATTTGCTGCCTTTAACAGTAATTTACTGTTCTTAAGCTTTGACCTTTATTCTTTTCTTATTTTAAGAGGTTTGTTCCTTTTTCTATAAGGTCGAGGGCCATCGTGTTGAAAGTTCATTAAGGGTAGTTTTTCTGCCCTACTTTAGAATTGTTTTCTCATTATCTTTAACGTTATCTTCTCCTTTTGGCTTTCAATCTTCTCACTTGATTATAGATCCTAGCAATTTTATTTTGTATTTATTTTACTTTCAATAATTTGTTTATGTTAGTTCCCTTGCTATTTTCAGTAGTCGATTATTTTTAACTTATATTGTTAATATATACAGGGTGCCACAGCTAATATGGAATAGCGAAATATCTCTGGAACTATGATAGATAGAAAGATGCGGTTTTCAGGGTTCGATAAAGGCTAAAAATGCGTTTCCAGAACATATGCTTAAGTTCCGTAGTAAACCATGCTTAAGTACTCGTAATTAAACCATCTATATAGCTCCTTCTCTTTTCCATCATTATTTCATATAGTTTTTTACAGTGTTGTTCGTCTAAAGATTAAAACTTATTTCTAAAATATTTATTATTTTACTGTTAAGATAAGTTAATGAAATAATCTATTGTAATCTGTACAACAAAATAATGCTATTGAGTAATGATAAGGATTAACAAATCATTTCATCTGTGGGCTTTATTCGACAAACTATTTAAAAATCTTAAAAATCAGGTGTTGACTAATTTTAAAAATATAGGTGTTAATATTAAAGTATTTGTGCACATGCAGAAGAGAAACCAATGGCCCCTCAAGGTTCAAACTTATATGGGACTAACCATGGACTAATTATGACGTACCATCATTTTTTTTTTCTTTGCAACTAGATAGAGATAAAATTTGGTAAAAAATGATCTAACGTTGGGAATTATGTAGCGTTTGAGGATGTGGTCGGAAATGAAGCACTACTATTTCCCTTGTCAGAAACTTGTACATGAGAATAGAACCGAGACTAAGGGTTAATTGTGTTCAAATTTCTGTTTGCAAATTGTTTGCCCTGGGTCGCGGCGAGGGGCCCCATCCTTGTACAAATAGTTAAATAGTTAATATGGGGGTGAAAGATAGAGAGAACGAGTTTAAATTTAGCAGAACCGTCTCTCAACACTCCACACATATTGTGTTATTTAAATAGAACTCGTAACGCCAAAAGAAGAAGCTTTTTTCGGGGCTGCGGCTTGTTTTGAAAGTTAGAAGCGGCGAAACCTTAGCCACTCTATTATTTAGGGTTCTTCTCATCTCTCATGCCTTGAGTCTTGTTAGCGCTTTTAACCGTGAAACACCGCTCCGCTTTTTATACTCTACATTTTTTGGGGGAATTGATAAAACTATAATTTAAATGGAAGAAATGTTAAAAAAGCGATTCTTTTAGTTAAGTTTTATTCTCCGATTTCAAAAATGTCTGGACAGAAATACGTTTTGGTTAGACACCAGGGAACATTTTTGGTCTCGCGACTGACTGTTAAACCTGCCCGTCAAAATGCACGAGGAAGAAAAATGCGTGCAGAATTTTGAAAATGATATAGGACCAGGTTAGACTAGTTATGACCTACCATCCAAATATTATTAACATTGTGAAAAAAGTCTCAATTTTCGGTTATCTTCTGTAAGTTTGGAAGAAATATCCTGAGTAAAAATGTGCCTCAATTATGTCTCGAAATAATTTTGTTAGACTGGTAAAATCAGTTACATTTGCCAAGCCAGAAGATTTTCTTAAATTTAAACATTTGATTAATATGGAAAAGAAAATGTTTGTTTGTGTTTGTGAGGGCCAAAAAATAGAGAGGGTGACAGTCACATAATTCACTTACTGTATAAACGTACTGGATAAACAGATCTGGTAGAGCTTACTTGGATGAGGGAAACTTGGCTACACATATGATCTCACAACTATTAACGCGAGACTTGTTGGGATTTCACTTCTTTTTGTAAGTATATGATAGAAAGTTTATTAAAGAAATACTGGGAAATAAAGTGTAGTAGGAATAATAAGAATTGTTTAGAAGAAAGGGTTTGAAACTCAAAGACAAGGTATGGAACAAATGGGTGTTGAACAAATTGAACTAAATAATAATCTCGAAAAATACTGTCAAATGAGTATATATATATATATATATGTTATATTGTAGTAAATCGATTAACATTATGTTAAGATAACTTGAGAAAGTATACATCCAATAAGGATTAATAGAACTTAACTTCTAGAGAAAGAAAATTTTTAGTTGGATATAAAAT
>KZ651669.1:287004-316466 GCA_001010745.2 Gerris buenoi | reverse complement strand
CAAAAAAATACCTTATATCAATATATATATATATATAATACAAGAAAAAGAACTGAAAAATCATGTCAATAAAAATGAGTCTCGCGGTCTTCAGTTATACATAAACCCAAAGAGCCACGTGATGTCTAGTTATTTCTTATTAATTGCATTCAAAGAAAAAGAGGTGAGAGATAATTAGTTACGAGTATAATTAAAATGGATGAGTCTCGCGCTATCCAGTTAGGTTATACTAAACAGAAAGAGCCAAGTGATGTCTTGTTATTTCTAAATAATATAATAGATAAATACTGTTTAAATAGAAAAGTTTTAGGCTGTGGTGTTCGATCTCATAAAACATTGGTAGAGTTCCTGCTTCGTGTGCTGGATGTGTCAAGTTCATACCTAGGTTTTAACTCATCAATTTTTAACGTTATAAAAAATTTCGAGGTGCGTCGCCGTCGCCGTTGCCGTTGTCGGGACACTATAAAATATGAATAAAAACATTATAAAAGATTCTACGTAAATGTAAAGTAGTAGTAGTTGTAGATAGCCCAGTACTAGACGGGTAGGACGAAAAAATTATTCGAACCTGGCAATTAGGCTTTATTATAATTGGTGAGTTGTTATTATGGGTAGTGAGTTGTGAGTTCCAGCCACTTCACATATCCACTCTACTCTACATACCACTCTATATTGTACCGCCAAAGCGAGTGTGGTGTCATTAATGAGGTATGCAAATCAGAGCATCAAAGCGTGGGTTCTTACCCATTTCCATGTAACGCTGTTTGGCATCAGAGCTGCACCAAGCCAGTTAACCCTTGAATGTGCCTTTGGCTTGTTCCGCCTTCGATTCATAGCTGGAACTCAGAGCACCATGAAGCAGGAGTGAACCCTTAACCTTGTTTGTCATCGTAGATTTATTAATAGCCGGGCAGACGAGATCGGCGCCTATAAACCCTTAGTCTTCAAGTAGTGACCGCGTCATGTTCATGTGTAGGGTTTTGGTGCCAATGTCGTACCCAGATGTTGAGAGCATCTTCAGGGGAGTACATGTTGGCCTGGTGAAGTAACAACGTTAACTGAAATTTCGTGATCAAATAATACATGACGCTGTCACCATCTAAAGGGCTAGAACTTTTTAATAATTCTACACTGGTTGGGAAGCTTCTATAATAAAGAATATATAAACTTCTATTCTTCAATAATTGCATATTCGACGCGTTCACTGCTGTGTAAAAATAATAATAATTGACATAAATAATATTAATAAGTTGCCGTTAAATTCTAATAAATATTAGTAGTTTTAGTTGAGAATTATGTGCCTACTTATGCAGATTTCTCCAAAGCAGATCTTCGGCAAATTATTATTTAGGGTATGCTTGCTATAATGGTTCTTTTGTAAAATATATCCTGAAAAATTAATAACTGTTATTTAGAACGGGTTGACCTTCTTTTGTATGGTAAAATAGTGTATTTCATTAGCATACGCCTAATTTTCGTGCCAAATGTGCAAATTCCTCTATAGGAATCTTAGGTCACGGGGTATCTATTTAGCCCATGGTATAGAACGATCTCTAGAGTTTCATGCATTTCCAAAGGAAATTCTATGCTATTAAATAAGATTGTTATATAATTACTCATTATTGCGTAGCTCTATAATGAATCTCCTCTTTCGCATATTAGGCTTTAATCAATATCAGAATTGATTAGAGAGTGATGTAGAAGAAAAAGTACCAGCCTTGTCATAAACGAGACAAGACTCGAAGTTTTTTCTTAGGTGTATTGAAAACAGAATAAGACTGCACTTTTTATTTTGATAGATCAGTGGTATGGGTTGTACGAAGTGCTTAGGATGTAATTTCCTAATAAAGAGGCATCGGTTGCTGTAGTGAATTTCTACTTCATTTCGCAGCATCTTCGTGTGATAATTGTTTTCCATTTCCCCGTTTCTCAGTTACAGAAAACTTGGGTAATTTTCGGAGCCGTACTAAAACCCTATTTTCTTAACATTTCTCTACCGAACTAAGGGTTGGATTCCCTATATTAAGGTGGAAATCTATTTGTTGCCTCTATGTAGCGAGTTATGGTTGGAAAATGCTTGCCGAGTTGCCAATTAAGTTAGTAGGTTTCTCATGGTGAAAGGAAATTCTAGTTGCTTGGGTTTTGCCCTTATAGCCTCGGGGTCGGGTCCTTATTAGCGGTGCGGTTGACTTTAAGATCTGTAGCTCTCACCAGTGCTACCCCAGCCACCTGCGGTTTCAGATGTAAACCTATTATATCTGAGGATATCTTCGCCTTCTAATATCTTTAAACTTAAACGATTTAGGAACCTTAGACCTCGATCATTATAACGTTCCTTGATGTTTTCTCAGATCAAAAAGACATTTAGAAGTTATGATGATTTACATATCTCATTTAATAAACACGTCTTTATTAAAATTCGTAAAATCATTTTAGTTCTTCAAAACCATCACATATCTTTTGTTATCTTTGATAAGCTCGGAAGCAAAGAAGAGGAAAAGTAAATAAAGTAGACAAGTATGGGTTGTAAATGTATGACATATTAAAGCACGTGTTAGGGTGCAAGTCAGCTATGTGCCTCTAAAAACTATCTGATTCAGCAATATTGAGGTAACATTTGTATTCAAGTAAACAGGCGAATGACTAGGAAACAGGTTACAAATATACTTATTTTTTTTATGGATTGGAACTCAATAATAGTATATTCTATCTTGCTCCCCATTCTTTCACAGAGATAAAAAATAGTTATTTATGTAACTAGGCAGCAAAATGGAATTTTACTGACGAGTAATTAGATTAGCCTCCGAGCCGAAGGCGAGGATAGGCTATGACAATTAACTGCCGAGGCGAAGCCGAGGCAGGTAATTTACCTATTTGACTGCTGAGGCGAAGCCGAGGCAGGCAATGAATAAACGAGGCAGAAATGTTTCCTTTGCTGCCTTGTTGCATACAATATTTTATCTACTTGCGGAAGAAAAATGAAACTGCTAAAATGTTATCTTTATTAATATAACATAGTTAATAGTTAATAACTATATGTCATATTAATAAAGATAATAAATGTATTAACTAAAATTAATGTTCAAATAAGAAACTTGGGAATAATAACAATAAGTAAAAAGCAAACTGAATCTATAACAACAAAATACAAAACACACGTTTATAGCACACATCACTTCTGAATGAATAATGCACGCAATATAATATATTTATTTATATTTTTACTAACAAATTACTAAAAGAATTAAAAATATCTTCTATTGCTTAAAAGAAAAGACGTAACTAGGATAAATCAAGAAAAGTAGCTAGTCTAATCTAGAATGACTTCAATAATAAAAATAATATGGATGTTCAATGTTTACATGACGCTGCAGTGTGGCCAGTGACTCCGCTATTTTTTAATTAAAGATCTACTAATCATTGAACTTATTTAACAGAATTAACAAATATAAACAAATTATTTTATAATTAAATCGTTTATTTATTAAATATTACATATTAAACTATAATATATGATGTTATAAGATAGAGATAATAGTATAAACTGTTCTTGCCAAAATAAGAGATTATGACACGCAGTGGTAAACACTGTTACTTTCTCTGCCTAGGCAGACAAATATTTGTCTGCCTAGGCAGAGAAAGTATTTTCCTGACTGTTTTAACTACTTTCCTGCCTGTTTATAATATTTTAATGACAAATCAGCGAAATAGTACTTTCCAGCCTAAAAACAGTTAAGTAATGTTTAATTTTGCTGCCGCGAGTAGATAAAATATATATATTTACATGGTGCTTCATTTATAATGTAGAGAAATTAAAATTTAGATAGGCCACCCTAAATGTAAAAAAAAAAGTTTCTATGACCCATAACTCATTTTTACTTGTGGGTCTCTTAAAAAGCCATTTTCAAAATTTTAAAATCCAATGTATTTTTTTTTTTCATAAAAAATGTACTTGCATTTTTTTTATTCAAGCCAGTACAATTTACAAATACGATTTTAAAGGGCATAAAATAGCTAATATACACTTGCTCCGGTTGCTTTATTTAAGCAGGAGTTACAAGCTTTGAGATGACAAATTGTATTTTGGTCAAACTTTTGGTCCTCCATAACTACCGTGTTCTTAGAATCAACTTATATGTTAGATAACCTTAAAATTTCTCAATTTTATTGGCATTCATTTCATATAGCATATGTCATACTTTAACTTAAAGCCATACTGCTAAATATATTATAAAAATCGCTTATAAATATGAACAAAAGCCATTAAAACATTGCGAATGTTGTTTGAAAACTAAATTTGTGGATAGAAAAATATTAGCGTTAACATTAATTTTTAGCAGTATAGCCTTAATGATTGTGCTAATGCTAAGCTCGGCATATGTTATATCAAATTAAATAAATAGAGTAGTTTTTAAGCTTGCAACTCCTATGCGCTAAAATAGTGTTTTATTTAATGTTCTGGCTTAAATAGAAAATATTATATTTACATTTTTCTTGAAAAAGTGATGTTTTTTTTAACTAATTGAAGATTTATGAGTAAAAATCGATGTATGGAGATAGGAACTTTTTTGTTCGATTTACGTTACCCTATCTACTTTAAGGTATTTTTTAGGCAGTTATGTTATGTTGTGCGTCAGAAATAAAATAACAGTAGTTTAATTTTGATTATGCTAAAATTTACTTAAAATTTTATGATAGATGCTACGAGAAATAATTATATGTATGTTCATTTAGGTTTAGACATGAGAAAATGTAGTTATTAGAAGATTCACATATATATCAGTAAAAACAGGATGTGTCGAACGGAAAATGCTTTTTGGTTCGAAAAGCAAATTGTTGAATTAGGACTTGTTGAAGGTCCTCCCCAGAAGGAGAGAGAGGCTAGAGAAGCTGTAGGGAGGTAGGAGCCTACCCCGCCCGCCGCTATTGATCCCCCGGCCTAGTGCACGCCCTGGAGATTCTGCTAAACCCGCCGAGCACCAGACGCTAGCACAGTTCAGTCTAGACCCCGCCCCGTGCTAATTTCCAAGCCGAGGGCCGAGGTGTCTCTCCCGCACATCCCACGAGTCACGCTTAACCTTAAACTTAACCGAGGAAATCCTTTCCACGAGTCGGATAAACCTCTTGAAGGCTGATCAAAGGATCTGGCGTGGGAACTTCTGGGTTTTCTCTTCTCTCGAGATTCACGCCTTACTAAACAGGAAAACTTTGCCTTCTAATAAACAGCTAAATCCTCCCCTCCACGCCTAAAATTGATTCTGTTTTTTGCTTCTAGCACATTAAAATTTCAATCCAAAAAAGAACAAACATCCAAAGATTGAAGATAATGAAGAGTAATTCTGAAAATTAAACTCTATCATGAGATCTTCTCTATAAGTATAATTAAAGCACGAACATTTTATCTGAGTAAATATTGTTAGCTTATAAATTTCAAAACTAAACCTACTCTACCCTGAGTCATTTATCCTTTGTCGACCCAATTTAGTATTGACTAACATTCCATTCCAAAACTGAGAAATTTTAGGGGTAATTATACAGTTGGCTTAAATATTGTTCTCTGTTGAGGGGGGAGTGGGGTGTTTTGTTCGATCGTGCATTCCTAATTTATCTAGTGAAAAATTAATGATCACGATTAGATTTTAGTATCGCTTGTCAATTAGCTTTAATTTTTGTTGTCATGACAATTGTAATAAAGTTTATAACCAATGATCGGTAATAAAGTCCAAGTAATTGACTTTGTTCGTTTTAAATGGTGAAATTTTTGTTTTCTCTCTTGTTATACATTGCAATCAAATAAGGTGTTTTGTGTTAGAAATAATATAAGGTGCTTTGAAAATTTGTAATAGATCAGTGGCACAGCCCGTAATAAAATAAGCAGACTTAAAACAAAAAATTCTATTTACTTTTTTAATCGTGCATATACATTTTAAATATTTACATTTTTGCTTCCGAGCTTATAGAAGGTAACGGAAGCTATGTGATCATTCTGAAGAATGACAATTTTTATTTCTCTGATTTCAAAATTCTAAAGACAGTCTATCGCTCAATTTTTATAAACCTACATTTATTCATAATTACTTATTTTAATGAAACTGGTATGTTAGGTCATAATTAGCTTAGTATAGGTCCCATGTAAGTTTTAATTTTTTGCACCCATTTGCTTCTCTTTTCTCTTCCACATGCCCACAAACTTACATTTATTTAAACTTATATCTTCTAAGTACTCATATTATTATGTTTAAGAATTATGATGATTTGTCAATAGTTGTCCGCAGATAGCTCTATATTAATTTTAACCCTCTTCGCTATTTAAATTTTGCTAAATTGATACTTAAATTCGTGTAAAAAATCAAAGAAATTTTTACACATTTAAAAACCGGGGGGAGGGGGGGATAAATAAATTTGACATCCGAAGAAGCTATGTACCCCACTAATTGGTCGACTATTTTATTTATACTACTTATACGGTTTAAGTTTCAACTCCCCCCCCCCCCACTCCTCGGTCAGAAAATAATCCTGGGTGCGCCACTGATTCAATTAATTTATTCATTTAAGTTAATGAAATTATTATGATTTATTTCCTTCAGAGGAATCCTTTTATTGAGGTTGCTCAAAGCCGTAATTATTTAACATACTTGTTCCTTTACATTAAGTGCAAAGATATAATTACAGTCGGTATGATCTTATTCCACGTCTATCGATGCGGTCATTACTGTATATAATACTTTTAATTAGACTTATGACACCATCTCATCTACTTTCCCTCTCCAAGGCGCTGATGATGACTATTTTATCAATTCCGCAACTCCGAAAAATATCGGTTCTTTTTTTTAATAATTCGGAGAGCTTTTTATTTCTTATCAGCATTATTGTTACATTTGAAGATTCATACATGTCTCTCGTCTATTATTAGTCCAGATTATTGAAGGTATTTCTCCTTATCACTTTCGGATATTACAAATATGCTATTTTTTAAACAGCTTATCACCCAAGTACCTTGTTTTTCCGACACACAGTCGCAATTAATTAATTAGATATCGGATTCTATTAAATTTTTGAACTTAATAGTTTTATAAATTGATAATGGGTTTTGGTACGATTGAAGTATTTTTTTTTTTCTCATAAATTATACGACGTATGAAAATGTCTTTAAGAACCGTGTCTTGTTTTTTTTGACAAATAATAACTATTTTCGTTGATTTGTTACAAATATAGAGGGGAGGACACAGAAAAATTCTATTTTCTAGGACACGTAGCGCACAAAGGATAATTGGTTCAAAAACGAAACAAATGTATATTTAAACTCAGGGCGTCCTCCCCATAAATTGACCCCCCCCCCCACAATATGCATTTTAATTTTTATGTTGGGTACTTTCGGAGGTTGGTTGCGTTGCAACGGGCAGACATGTGCAGGATTGTATATAAGGGTCCTCGTTTTTGGCTGCGGTACCTAAACAGAACTTCGTAACTACAAGACACGGCTCCAGTTACTACGGCTTAGTCTGAAGCTCTAAAGCCGTGTTCCGTGATTAAACTGCTTCTCTCTTAGTTTTTGACCACGTCTTAAGCCTTTGTTTTGCCAACGACACTCCAAGAGAAGTGTTAAACTAGTCTTAAACAAACAGTTAAGTTTGTGTGTGCCTAACAATCAACCTGATGATTTTCTGTTTAACAAAATCTTAATTGAAACCACTAACTATACTGTATAGAACCAAAATGTTCGTAAAAGACGACGAGTAGGAGGATGAATTGAGTATAAGTTCTCCTTTAAAACAACTTGTATTCATATGGAAATTGAATATTGTATCTTAGATTCTAAATACATTAATAACATAGGCAGAAAAGCTCTCTTCAAGCTTCACGGTTCTCAACAACTAATAGAATAAATTTGAAAAGAGTGATGTTTTCACAAAGCTTTTTCATTACTTTAGCTGTCACAACCAGAATCAAACTCAAATCATAAATTAGATTAGAATGTTTTTAGCAATCATTAACAAAAACTACCAAATGCCAAAAAAAAAAAACTAACCAACTACCAAAAAAAAAAAAAAACACTGAAAAATTTCAACCATATTATCTGGTTACAATTAGAAAATTATTTTATTTTAATAAATTCACGAATACTTGTTCTAGTTGTTATTCAATAGTATAAGTTTCTTTTTTCTTCAAACATTTTTATTCCTGTGGTGTTTTTCTTGCTTTGTTCTTATTCTTTTGGAATATGGTATCAGTATTGTCATGTATATGCCTCGTTTCTCGGGGTTTTTACTACGGGTAAATATCGAGTGTTTTATTTTTTATTTTGTACTCAAATAAAATCTCTCCTTTTTATTCCTTCATAGCATAAACTCCCAGTTGTTTTTATTTTTTGGCAGTAGAAGTATGAAATAAAAAAATTAATAGTAATTCTATCTCTTAGCCGTGCTTCCCACGGAGTCTAAATTAACAAAACATTTGTAATAAACATCCACGAGGCATCGCAAAAAATATGTGTGACTCCACTAAAAATCAAAACAACAACTTTATTTTATTATCACCCTCATCTTTTAAAAGTACCATTCCGTTATTGAAGCAATTTGGATGGTTTGCGTCGAAAGTAGCGCACACTAGGGTCCAGTATAAATTTCTACCTCTTGAACAAATTTAATCTTCCTTAAAAATAAGTATGACCCCAGTGTAAATTGAAACAGATCAAAATATAATATAAACTTCATCCAGTTATAGGACACGAGGAACCTATGTGCCACACTAATTGGCAGACTATTTTTAAATCATATGGGGCATCATATAAAAATTAATTTTCCAAACCCAAATGTTTATCAGCGCATTATTAGACCTGTCTATATAAGAATTTGAAACTGTAGATGTTAGACCTTTTTTTCAAAAAAAAGTAAATGTCGTTTCCAACAAAGCATTTCTTGGGTGAGTCTAAACTGGAATGTCAAAGGTCATTTAGAACGGTATCGGTCATTGTCATTAGGAGGCCCGGATGCTAATTTTAAGGTCTCGGCTCCAATTACCTTATCGATTCTACCCCAGCCCCATTCTTCTGATATCTGGGAAGGGAAGTTTATTAATGGGTCTTTGCGATAACTTTACTATGATAATATTGTGCTATTCGTTGAAAGTTGGAAAAATAACTATAAAGAGCAATTACTTAATAATACTTTTATTATATTAAAACTCTTAATTAACTTCCATGATTTTATATTTATTTAAAATACTAAACATAAAGATAAAAAATCAAATTAACTTGTAATACTGAATCAGTGAAATATTAATGAAACAATGAATAATTCTCTCATAGTTTCCTACCATTTTTAACAACCCTAGCAACTTTGTTTTCTTTGTGTTCAATTTTATGATTAAACAAAAATAAAAATAGGAAGAATTTTCTTGATTATGCCAATGCTTAAGTATTGCAGGGAAATTAATAACAAAATGCTTATCATTAAAAAGTTTTAACGTTATTTGTTTAACTATTTTTCCAGATTGTAAAAATGTTATAACTTAAAATTTTAAAATTAATATATTTATTAAATTGGATGGGAAATACGTGATTAAAATAATATGCCAATTAGTGTGGCACATAGCTTTCTCGCATACTTTGATGTTTTACTTTTAAAACCCACTACTGTCTAATTTATTTTAAGTTCACGACCTTCTTTAAATATTGCACATTGTTTTTTTTATTACACTTTTTCCTCCTTTTGGTTTTCGGTTGTTTCATTTTTCAATAAAATGAGTGGTCAAGACCTTTGTCTTGTTGTTATTCTTATCTTTTTTTATTCTTATTTTTAATTATATCTCAAACTATCTCAAACTAATAAATCCTATTACTCATTACAAAGTAGTATATCAAAATGTATACCTACTTGATATTTAATAACTAGCAAACCCAATGCTTTTTTTATATTAATGGCGAGATGATTTTGTCAAATACGATAACATTAGTTGAAACACTGGTTGAATCAGAACATAAATGATGGATGGTCATGTCATTTGGACATGCCCAATGAAACCCGACATGTTGCCTCATTCTCTAACTTGCTATACTTCCATAAATCATACAGCTAACAACTAAAGGCACGATTGATGCATGCTATTTAAAATATTTTATAACTTTATCACTTCCAATTTTTTAAAAAACCTTTTCTTTTTTGTGAATATTTATATATCAATTTAATTAACAGCATTAATAAAGATTCTAGTAATAAAATTATTCTGGTATGATTTTTATCTTAATTTTTATGAATTGTTCCTTTAGGATATTTCCTTTTTTACTTTGTCTAAAGACGAAGTATTCTGATGCCGCAAAAAATTGATTTTAAAATTTTGATGGATTTCTACGTTTTGAGATTCCCCTGAATCCAAAAACATTTTTTTAAATAAATTATGTCTGTCGCCTGTCTGAGCAGATGCGTGGAGCCAAAACTAGTGGGCCGATTTTGACGAAATTTGGCATACATATGACAGTATTTCCAGACAAATCATACCTCGTGGCAAAATCGAGAAATTAATTTTAGCTCCAAATTTGGGGGTGCTAACCCCCAAAACTGAAAAAAGTGAAGAAAAAAAATATTCCGACGATTTTAATTAAAAAATTCTAAAATTTAGTCTATTTAAATAAGAATCTAAAGGCCGAAATACACGGCGACACTTTTGTTGCTAGATTGAGTGTCGCAGTGGAGACACCGCCGAGAGTGGACGCTAGACCACCCCCCCTCCTACCCACTCCGGTCTAGCTAGTTGCGCTCTCGGTGTTTGTTTTCCTCGTGTAGACAAGACACCTGTCATGTCAATTTGCTCTCGCACTCGGTCTAGGCTAGTTTCAGCTAGGTGGAACCTTTTCTAGAGCAAGCATGATCAATACCTCAGCCGGGCAACGCGTGTGGACGACGGAGGAGACGTAGATTATTAGACAAACGGGACACCGTGTAGACAGTTCGGATACTGTTCTAGGAACTTTACACACACTCCGAGAGCACTCTCGGACACCAGTCTAGCCAAATTTTGGCTCTCCGTGTAGACAGATCGGACACCGCTCTCGCTAGACTCTTTCGCTCTAAGTGTCGCCGTGTCGGCCTTAACGATATAAGTTTTTTTCCGACGTGGCCGGGTTCGACTCCCCGCCGAAGAGAAGTTATTTGTATGATACATTTTTACAAAATGTTTAATAATATGTACAATGATTTTTTTAAAACTACTATGCCGATATTTTTTAAATCTACGATACCTTTCGTAGTGTCTTTGTAAACGCTTGGAGGCAATGAACTACAGAGCCGGTTTCTATTAAATTTACAAAACTACACATTCAGAGAGATCATACACCAAAGCAAAATCGAGAAATAAATTTTAGCTTAAGGGCGCTGCCCCCAAAAGCTCTGACAAAAATATTCTCAAAAGCGGTCCCTACGATTATGATTAAAACAAATCATTTTTGAATCCATTTAAATACGAATTTTATCATGTACATATAAACAGCTTTCTCGGGGGAAAAAAACTAGTTTCCGAGATGTTGATGAAAATAGATCTGAATTTGCTGCAAATCGAAAACATAATGTTACCAATTATAAACTTGAAATGTTAAAATTAAGTTCTATGTCTTCCGGTGGTGACGTCAATTGAAGGAAGGACGTCTGTTCGACGTATTTCCGACGTTTCGCCTCCCCATAGGAGGCGAAACGTTGGAGAACACATCTAACATGTCCTTGAACTTAATGATGACATCATCCTCGAAGGCCGCCTACCCAATAAGATTAAATGTTACAAGTAATAACTTAAAATGTTGTTACTACCATGTCAAAAACATGATAATACTATTTATTCCACTTGAGTTAATGCATTAAAACTCTGATTTTAACTACTTCTATTTGCTGTCTGTTATAATTGAAACTTCATATTTGTTTAAGAGTTAAAAGGTACTGCTAAGTACTAGATGTAACTATTAAGTACATGTTACAAAGAAGATGTAATTACTCGAAACTGCTAAGTAGTTGAGAGATTATGTAAATATGTTTTGTTCGATATTACTAAGTATGTATTAGAAAAACAGTGTTATATGTAGCTGTAGTACATCACATGAAAATTATGTTTGATAAGGGCTAGGGCTGTTTAATGAAGAGGAGAAAAAGCCGTGTTACTACCAAGAGTGATTTTAATTGTAAAATCTGGTGTTCAACTGGAGATTACCACCTCCAGTGAATGTTGGAATGAGACGAGGTGTTTAAGAGAAGATAGAACTTGAGGTAGATATTAAAATTTAAATCTTACTTTACCTCTGCATCCCTAACTCTTAGTATTTTATAATTACTTTTGGTGGAAATTCTTTCTTTATACCGATCTCTTTCTTATTTCTTTACTGAATTAAAAAGTCACTGTATCTCATGAGCAACTCTCCATGAGAATGCTCCCTGTTATGGGTCCGAAACGTCAGGATTCACAAAATATCAGGAATTTGTAGATTTTTACTCTCGTGCGAAAATTTAGTTTTGCGTGACTTTGATGGATTTACAGGTTTTAAGGACCCCTTGGTCCAAATTGGTGGTATTAAAAAATGTCTTGTCGTCTGTACAGATGCGTCGAATCTAAACTACTGGGTAGATATCGGATGAAAATTGAGATACAAGTTCAGAAAAATCATAACCCTTGATGAAATCGAGAAATTAGTTTTAGCTCCAAATTTGGGGTGCCACTACCTAAAAACTCTGAGAAAACGTAAAAAACATTCTCGAAAACGGCCCCGACAGATACGAATCCAAAGGTGTAAGTAATTTTCTTAGGAAATCTATTTCCTCAGAAAATAGCTTCAAACACAGACAGTACGATTTTTCTTGAGACAGTGAAGTTTTTTTTAACTTCCCCTAATTTTTATAATAATGCACGGTATCTAAAAAGGTACATGTTTTATAATTTCATGTACATAAATAAACTGTAAACAAGCATTTCATATAGTTCGATTCTGTCTAGTCTCTATGTCTAGATTTCTGTCGGGTGCATCGCCTCACATTATTCCCGATGACGTCATTTATGTCTGGTGTTATCGATCCGGGACTCAGGCCAAATTTCCCTTTATGGTCTAGTTTTACTGAGCGTGTTTATATACATGACCAATCTAATTGGTTCATATCATTAAATAGACTATTATTTGTGGTCCTTTCTCACAAATCAAAACTGGAACAAATTATAGAATAATTTTAAGAACGTAATTAATGTTTACTTGTTTTATTACCACACTCTAAACTAGTTAAAATGTAAGCACTAAAAGTTGACTAGTATATTTAATAACAAATACTTATTATTACTGTTTGGAACATCTTAAAATAACGGCCAATTAGAGTGGTCAGAACCGGTCTTTACTGTCATTTTCTTATGTTATTTAAAGATTAAATAATTTTTGATGTTATTTAGCCGCGCTCAAGCTATAGCTTTTGCGGCTATTAAAAAAAACATATATATTTATTTTTAAGTTAGAAATAAAAAAGAAAAACACATTGTAATTATTTAAAATATTGTTTAACTTAAATGAAAATGTAATATTCTTGTAATTGTTTTAAAAATAAATAAAATTATTATTATTATTATTATTATTATTAGAGGCTCAGGTTTACCGTTGGAATGTCACTATCAATGGTAAACTTTAACATTTCTTTTGAAACTTAATATGCATTCTAAATAAATGTTATAATTGCAGAGTTTATCGACTTTTAATCATAATTTTTTTTAAAGTATCAGATTATATATTTTAAAGTCTGTGGTCTATCCTCTGTTCTACACAGAGCACGTCCTGCATGGAGCCCAAACTAGTTAAGAGATTTCAATCTAATATTGTTTATTTAGGGGTTTTAGCTTGAGGTAAAATCTTGTAATAACTTACAGCTCTATATTTTGGGGCGCTTTCATCAAAAACTATTTAATAACATCTAATATTTGTTTTCTCGTGACCAAAATAATTATAATTTATAATAATGAAAATGTACAGTTTTTTACTATAATACTCCTAAGCACATGAGACAATTTGTTTTAGTTATCACAGTTGTATGGTTTTATCTATTATGTCATCCTTTTTTAATCTTGGCTTATGATTCACACCTTTTCTCTTTCATAATAGCCTTTGCTTAAATTAAACATGTAAAATATTCATGACATCTTATAAATTTCTCCTCTTATTAAATGTGTCCAGTATTTTGTTTTCGTAATCTGTTTGTTTAATTATTTAATTTTTTTTTTTGTTTTTGTTTAGGTGAGTACACATTAAATGTTGTCATTGAATACTGTATACCACTTACTGTAAGTAAATTTTTAGAAGAATATACTGTAACATGTGAGTTATTTTACTCGATAGCTAAAAATGCTAAATGCCTTGCGTTATTTACCTTAGCGTTTGTAAAGTTTAAAATAATGAATAGGTCAAGCATTCATCGTTGAAAGTTTTGCTCTATTTCACACTGACATTAAATTCAAGGACACTTACGTAGTGTAAAACAAATATTTAATAACCTAATTACAAATGTCTGTGCTACAATATTTATTTTTATCGTGAATAAAGTATTTGAGAGAGTTGAAATTATGTAATGGATTTCCCACATTGAGGGCACTCGATAAGACAAAAATAGAGCTACATTACGCGAAACAAGAGTATCATTTATTCTTTTTAAGATTCGAGGATTGTTTATACTGAAAAAACAGACTTAAAAGACATAAACTATAAACAAATAATATTACTTGACAATCCTGAACTTAAAAAATAAATAATAACTAACCAAATCATTACTATCGCAACAAACCAAAATATAAAAAGATGTCCATTAAAATATAATGATATAAAAGTAATTGTACCCTACCAAAATAATTAAATAAGTAGACCATAACAATATAAAATGAAAGAAAATTTTAATTAATAATTCTATAATATAAAATTAGGTAGGTTCGTCCCAGGTTATCTCAAATTATACCATGTAATAAATTTTTTTATCTGAGATAATATTGTTGTTATTTTGTTATTTTAATTTAATTTTTTTTTTTTTATATTTTCTTTGGGTTTTAGTCCCGTTCGACAGCTTAGGCCATTACAGGGCAGGGGTTATCCGACCACTTAACTCATCTACTCGATGAGATCATTAGTGTGAAACATGTCTGACCTCTCCGGCATTCGAACTCACGCCGGTGTTTAGACCTTGGTTTCAGAGCCGAGGACACTACTCTCTCGGCCACGCCGGCCCCCTTAATTTAATTATTGTTGATTCAGTATCTAAAATGGAAAGCAATAGGTGGATTTACGCCATAGACGAATCTAATTTAATTAGAAGATTAACATATTATTTTAATATGTAAATAACATCGTAATCCGGATATGTTCATTTTTCATTAGAAATTCATTTTTTTACTTTTCCAAATAAACAGAAAGTATTGTAATGGTGCCAAAGTTCGATTTTGAAGGATTTACTCGTTTTGAGGTCCCCTGAGTCTAAAATAGTGGTTTTTAAAAAATATATCTGTCGTCTGTCTGTGTAGATGCCTGATGGAGCCTAAACTATACTGGCCCTATTTTGACGAAATCTTCCATAAAAATGTTCAGAAAAATCATTCCCCGAGGCTAAATCGAGAAATGAATTTTAGCTCCAAATGTGTGGGCGACACAAAACTCTGAAAATTACGTGAACAAATTATTTCTCGAAAACGGTTCTGACAATTTTGATTGAAAAATTGTAAAATGTAGTCCATTTATCCAAAGAGGCCGGGTCCGATTCCCCGAGGAGAAGTTATTTTAATGAATTTTGATGAAATGTTCATAATATTAAATGTACCTACGATAACTAATAAATTAATAACCTTGTTCTATATAAGTAATTATGATTACGTATATGAGAAAGTTTGTCTGAGTCGACAGACAATTTTTATATTGCCTTTACGGACTTAGTTTGTCCGTTCTGACTTGGCCAATTCATCTTATTTCAAAACATCCTTACTATTTTTTACTACGTTTTTATTAACTTGGTTTCTTGTTTGTATGTCCGGTACAAATCTTGCAATCGAATTTTAACTAACATCCCGAGTAGCTAGACATTTGAAACTTTCAGAACACGATGACAGTGCATTATTTTAATGGTTTTAGTAATTTTTCAGCAGTATTTAATTAGTTTTCAGCAAATTTGCTGCATGGAAAGTTAGTTCGGAAAAAATCCGCATGTTATTTTATTTGATTTGTCATATCCCCAATATTTACAATCCTTTATTTTGACAGATTTCAAAATTAAGATTTTTTTGAGAGGTAAACATTGAATGACAGCAAAAAAGAATAAGTAAACCAAGTAAATAAAAAATGAATTAATTGAATTAAAAAACGTAGTAAACGTACATTTATCTTGTAATTATATTTATTTAAAACAAAAAAAATCAACTAAAATATATAATACAAATCAATACAGCATGGGGGCCCTTTGACTCCTAAATGGAATAGAAATCTTAAGTAGAGAAACACTTAATGCCCAATTAAGAGATATTTAATATAGTTGTCCTAGTATGGTCTAGTGGTACAGGAAATTCTGCTATAATTTTTATTATAACAGAAGGATTAGATAAGAAAAATGTATAAAATCCTTTCTCCTGACGAAATCCATAACGCCTCGTTTCGTTTCAATTCACACTGGATGTCGTCAAGCTGTGTGTTGTCGCCTCAGTGTGTGCAACCTTAAAACCACTAAAAAACAGTCAAAAGTATATAGGACACTGTGTTTAATGGGACTGGAATAATACGTGTTGTCAAAGTTGTATTGTTGCTTTGTTAAGTATGCTATTCAAGGTTTAGACATTTACATATTTCTTTCTTTATCTAGGGTTTGTTATATTTTTGCTAGCCCAGACATTTGTTTTAGTTATCTCACTGATATTTTCGTACACTTTCTTACCAAGGTGTATAGCAACACGTTCTTCAAAACGACTTTTTATTTTCTTTGTATGACGCTAATTTTTTTACTTTTTATTTTGCTCCTCTACTTTCACTGTGTGAAGTCTAGCTAAGAAAACTTTGCTCTCTGAACTTTGCCTGCTGAGAAAGAAATCGTTTTGTGCCCTTTTACATTCTTCAAGCTTTTCATCAGGCTTTTTTAACTCTTACTTATCTTCACTCGAATGCCTCTATTAACCAAATCTTTGTTAATGTTTTTTTTGCTTTATTGTTGAAAATGTTTCTTTATATTTGAATCCTCCCACTATACTATATACCTCTTTTTCCGTTATTTCTCTGATATACGATATTAAGAATGCTGTTATAAAATATCACATTCATTGCTAGAATTTAGTATCTTTTGTTTAGGAAAGCCCTGATATCTAAACTATAACAAATATATATTTTCTTTTAAGATTTCTTTCAAGTTCTTACAATACTTTTTTTATAGCAGCTGATCATCGTTAAATTAGAACTTATATTTTAACACATTAGGTTTGATGGTGTTAAGACCTTTATCATCTCGACTTCTCTGATGTCTTTGTGGGTATTTAAATTACTTAATATCTTCGTACAAATGTTCGCGCCATGGCAATATATATATATATACATTGTTTGCGGGATTTTCTCTAAATATATTAATGTTAAAGAAAGACTAAATGATATTTCTAAGCATAAACAATTAGACGTAAATTGTAACCAATAAATCATTCTTATTGGTAAGTAGGGTCTAAAGGAAAAAATTAGAAATTCACTCTTCTTTCTTCTTGCGATATTTCGACCCCTCTTTGGGTCATCTTCAGGCTGAAAGCCATATTTATTGTTAGTAACTCTTATACAGTCGTTATATTTTGTAACATAATACATAATTAAAAATGCTTCTATATCTACCTGACTAGAAGATTACTATTTCATCCTTTAGTTTTTACAATGTTTAATTTCCTCTAACCTAGGTGGCTATTGTCAATCTGAAATAATAAATCTCTGTTATAGGGTTGGCTCATGTTAAGTATAATTCAGGTTCTATTGGGTATTAATATTTTGTACTTACTGTTTTGATAATTTCCTTAAAATTCCATAGATATCCTATGATTGTCAGTACAATTATTTGTTACAAGTCAACACTTTATTATTAAAAAACACTAATTAAAAATTCCTAATTTTTCACCAAATACAACCTCTCAAGGCATGACTGTGCTAATTTGATTAATTTGAATAATTTATCCAGAGTAATTAGGTGTAGATTGGTGTTTTGCTGGCCTAGAGTGACAAAACATCACATGATTGTAACCAGTGGTATGTAGTTAAAAGCTTGAATTTTGGTATTACTATGGTCATTTATGTAATTCATCATTTTAAACTTTTTGGATTAAAGATTATTTTATATTAATTTATTTAATATGCTGTAAGATCCCGGAATAAAATTTATTAAGTTCTCTGCAATCTTTTTTGTGATTAATGTTTTTTTTTTCTTTGGATATATTCAGGGCTTCTAAGAGAAGTCTTTTTTTATCATTTGTTTCTGAAATGAGAATTTTTTTAAAATGAAAAAGTGAATTTCTAATTTTTTCCTTTAGACCCTACTTACCAATAAGAATCATTTAATAAGGAAATAACCCAAACTACTTACTACAATAAATCATTGTTATGATCCTTTTTTTCTTCTTCAGTTCTTTTCAATCACTCTGGAACCTCTAGATTAAAATATTTTTAAATTTAATTCAAACATAGTTTACAATTATTTATTGATTATATTTATTATTGATTATTTTAAGTTAAGATTTGAAGCTTTCCTTATTTTCTTATTGAAATTACTATGTTAAAGGTGAAGCGTATTTTTTTATTTATTATTTATTTATTTTTTATAAATTTTAATTATTATAATTGAATTTTAAACTTGTTTCAGTCATTTTTCCTTCCGAGAAAGAAATTAATTTGAATAAATGTTTCAAGGGGAAGTTTGTTTAAGAAAATAAGGAAATTCATAAAGGTTGGGTTTTCCTTCGCTCCTCCTTACGATAATTTAGTTAAAAATACTTTCCTAAACTAGTTTAGCCCTTTTTCCCTTTCTTTTTTTTATAATTTATTCTTCCTCAGAATTAATTAAATTCAAGACTTTAGGGGAAGGTAAGTTAAATTGAAACTCCCGCTAGCAGGAATAGTCTTTTTTCCCATCCTCTTTTCTCCACTATCTTATCTTACTTTGATGGTTTTAAGTTGTTTGGTAAGCATCACTAATCCGTAAGTTTTGTCTTGCTTTTGACGAAAGGTTATAGTTTTGTTTGTTTTACTTTTCAGTTCAGTCGTCTGCACTTATCTGATGCCTTATCTCTGATAATGGTAGAGAAAAAAGTTTAAGATGAACGTCTTCTCTTAAGTGTTGAAAACTGTCTGGAATAAACATTATGATATTATTTAATTAGGAAAATAATTTTTTATAGTTTTTTGAAAACTTCTTTTCAATGTTATCCAATGATAGTCGTTAGTCTGGATAAATCGAATCTATTGGTACCATAAAGCAAACATCTGCATAAATTTGATGCTGTTTTTAGGGTTTCGTTGGTAAAACCAAAAAAAAAAAACCCTTATAGTTTCGTTCCTGTGTCTGTCTGTCTGTCTGTCACTCTGTACGGTTCCAATAACTTTTGAACCAAAAGAGATAAAAGCGTGAAACTTACCAGTAATAAAGATCGTTTTGACGCGCACACAGGAAAAATATAGAGAACTCAAAAAAATCAGCTGTTCAAATTCAAAATGGCGGTTAATTCATGTCGCTCGAAAAAAAATATTTTTTTAAAATTTTGAGTGGGGTATCAAATGAAAGGTATTAAGAGTAGATGACAAAAATATATAACACTTGTGGGAAATATTTTATTTTTCCCACCATTTTGTCATAAAAGTAATAATCCCCCCCCCCCCCCCCCCNTTAATAGTCCCCCCCCCCCTTTACTAATTTTGTTTCACAATACCAACGAAACCCTTTTTACCTGAGACTTCACGCCTTACCAATTTATTTTAAAACTTAATGTCCCTCTTATTATAATCTCTTTTTTATTCAAGATTTTTAATTGTTGGAGTTAATCTTTCAAACCCTAATCAAGGTATCCAAGTCTAACTACTATACAAAAAAAAGACTATACAAGTCTAACTCTAGCTACCGCATCACTTTTTAATTCCTATTGATACAACCCAAAATTCTTTTGTTATCCAACCTGCTATTCTATTTTCAAGAGAATTCAGCACCGTGAATTGTTTCAACGTTAACCCTTTTGGCAATGGTCACAAAGATTTACTCCTTTCAATTGATGGAATATAGGTTTACTCTATTGTAAACAATATATTTTATTTATAATACGATATTATATTTTTATTAAACGGAAAAAACATTTTTAATTTAGTCAGCTAACGATACAGAAAATGATACAGAAAAATGAAGTACAGAACTAAGTAGGGAAAATAAATAATTTAGCTACAAAAAAGGAGGGTTTTGACATTTTATGAATTATGGCATGCTAGAGATACCTCTGAGTCAACGTCCTTGTCCCGCGCACACTTGTATATATCTGTTTTTGTTTAACAAATTCTGTATTGGGTTAGGTCACGTTTCAAGAGTACCGATCTTAATTTGTCTATTTTTCTTCCTTATTTATTTATTTATTTTTTTTTTACTGCTTTTCCTTTTTTTAAAAACGCTTATGTGGGCATGTGGCTGAGAAAAAGATAGAAAACAGAAGTCCACACTAATATCCCCATCCGTCATTTCGACTGCCTTTACCTCAAGGCTAAAGAAAAACCACTGAAATGAACAACATTCTCTAGAGTCTAGAGAGATGGGGTTTTCTCCCAAATTTAAATTTACTGCGAAGTGTTTCTCTGAGATGAAAATTAGATAATAGAAGGGAAATAACCTCTCTCTCTCTCTCTCTCTCCCTNCTCTCTCTCTCTCTCTCTCTCTCTCTCTCTCTCTCTCTCTCTCTCTCTCTCTCTCTCTCTCTCTCTCTCTCTCTCTCTCTCTCTCTCTCTCTCTCACTTATATTCAGGTCGACAATATTTTCTGTGATTTGCTTTCCTTTATAAGAAGGTGCAAGAGATGGCGAGACAACTCATCGTAGCTTTTAAATCCTCTCCAATATATTCGTTGTTTAATTCTGTGACTCGTGGTGTTAAAGATCTATGCTATTCTAAAGTTTACCGAACCATCTCCTTCTCTCTCTGGAGGCTGTAGAAGCCACTTAAGCACGCCTCTAAGTACCTCTCCTATCTTCTTGTCCCTTTTTTCACAGATAGAATCTAGGAGTTCCCTTACCGCAACACACCATCCCTTCTCGCCGACTTTACCCTTCATCCCTCGTTGATTGAAAAAACGAATTACGTCCCTCAACCCGCTCCCAGCCCGCCCTCGTTTTTCTTCAAACCTTTCCTTTCAGAGACCTCCCTCGTGCCCCCTCGTTTTAACCGCAAATTGCCTGCTCCATTCTCTCCTTCCACTCCTCGGCTCGACCTCTTCAGCCTTTTTTCGTCTTCCCTCCTTCACCGTCAGCACTTACCTCCTTTCTCACTTCGCCATCGAAAAAAAACTTGATACCACCCTCAACTTCGCCTTGTTATCGAAACCTTCTCTCCTGGCTTTTTAAATTGCAAATAACGTTTACGGCCTTAACAAAACTATCCTCGCCGACCTTGTGGGAGAAGATATAAATTGTGTATGAAGTGGAAAAGAGAGTTCGGAAAAATGGAAATTGAAATCAGCCTGGAAATTCATTTTCTCTTTTCCCGCAGCTTTTTCCGCAGAACGTGTATTAGTCCAGTCAAATGGTAGTTTGAAGTGAAAAGTTTTGGTGTAATTGTTGTTAGTGGCTTATTTTATGATTTTGGGGTGCTGAACACGAATCTGAAGTTGTCCAACAAAATTTTCCTCGGCAAATATGAGAAATCATCGAAAAACTACAAAAAAAATGTTTTTTATTGGTTTTCAGCTTATAACTTGCAAAGCAATCTACTCACGCAAAAAGTAGTCTAGTAGTAAAATAAAAAGGAGAAAATAATCTACATTTTATGTCTATAACTTTTATTTGTACGTCGTATGGTTTTCACGCAAATGGGAGTTGAAATATTGGGAAGATGTGGCGGGTGGAGGGAACAGGATGAAGGGTAAACGGTTGGTGGAAAGACTGCGCTGGCAGTTAATTTTATGTTTTTGGGTGTGCTGAACACGAATCTAAAGTTGTCCAACAAAAATTTTACACCCAAATATGAGAAATCATCATAAAACCACTTTTTACTTTTATTTTTTTAGTGGATTTCGCCTTATAACTTACAAAGCAAGCTATTTACGCAAAAAGTGGAAGAGTAGTAAAATAAAGAGGAGAAAATAACCTACAAATTATTTCTTTACCATTTTTTTGTAAGTCGAATGGTTTATATGCAAAAGAGGGGTTGAAATAACCGGGAAATCAGTAATTTTTGAAAAATAGCAACAAAAATAATAGAACCTGTGTCTAAGAGCTCGCATTAGTACTTAAATACATATAAATTGTTCAGAAATTCGCTATATATTATTTTAAGAATAAGGTTTGTTGCTATTTTTCAAAAATTATTGATTTCCCGGTTATTTCAACCCCTCTTTTGCATATAAACCATTCGACTTACAAAAAAATGGTAAAGAAATAATTTGTAGGTTATTTTCTCCTCTTTATTTTACTACTCTTCCACTTTTTGCGTAAATAGCTTGCTTTGTAAGTTATAAGGCGAAATCCACTAAAAAAATAAAAGTAAAAAGTGGTTTTATGATGATTTCTCATATTTGGGTGTAAAATTTTTGTTGGACAACTTTAGATTCGTGTTCAGCACACCCAAAAACATAAAATTAACTGCCAGCGCAGTCTTTCCACCAACCGTTTACCCTTCATCCTGTTCCCTCCACCCGCCACATCTTCCCAATATTTCAACTCCCATTTGCGTGATAACCATACGACGTACAAATAAAAGTTATAGACATAAAATGTAGATTATTTTCTCCTTTTTATTTTACTACTAGACTATTTTTTGCGTGAGTAGATTGCTTTGCAAGTTATAAGCAGAAAACTAATAAAAAACATTTATTTTGTAGTTTTTCGATGATTTCTCATATTTGCCGAGGAAAATTTTGTTGGACAACTTCAGATTCGTGTTCAGCACCCCAAAATCATAAAATAAGCCACTAACAACAATTACACCAAAACTTTCCAATATGAGCTCTTTTTATGCACCATTTGACTGGACTATATTAAATTTTATCAATTTGGATTTCATTTTCTATAAAAGTTCTCTTTATTAAATGTCGCTGACTAATTATATACCTACTCTACGATTATACACTTACACTTGCTTATAATTTGCTATAATTTACCATGCTATTTCATGGGCAAAAAGTGAAAAAATATCTCGTGGCTTACATACTGTCATTATTCAATTTTTCGGCACATTTATCATCACTCGACCCGTTGTTTAGATAGCAATTAATGCCTAAAAAACTGATGTTAGTTAAATAACCGATATATAGATATTTTGAATGAAGGTTATTTCAGGTATTATTGTTTTTACCGACCTTCCTTGTTATATTACTTAAGTGAGTTGAGTTTTCTTAATATATCATTGAATTCTTGGATAACAAAGCTTATTCCTGCATTACTCAGAGAAAGTAATTTCCACTTTGACACTAGATTTCGAACCAGTAGCATCACTTGTGTGAACAGGAAGAAATTTTAGTCTTGAATCTGGTCGGAACTGGATTTTTTTTTCATATATGTGAAGTTTTCTGTTATCATGTTGATAGTTTAATAAATTAATTTGATCGATCATCGTAAAGATTTGGAATTCAAAATGTGATCCTATGAAATCATTGTCTATATTTTCTCGTGCTATCGTATTGCATTATCATGTATGCCCAAGTTACTAAAACGCCTTATAGTTTTTTGTACACCATACGTTTTTATTACAAATTATTATGCTCTTAATAAAAACTGATCAGAACTACATTATATGCATATCATACATTACATTAATAATATGAAAGACCCTGTGAATAGCAATTAGATGGCTATTACGAGTAGGTACATGCAAAATGTCATGTTTTGAAAAATTTCCTTAATGTACAAGATTCGATCAACAAAAAATATTGTTTTGATTAAGTTAATACTGTTTCTTCAATTGCCATTTTTAATGTTTTAGTAGTCTAAGAGAATAGAAGACTTAATGTTAGGAACAGGCTGACAGTTCTAGGTTATCAGTGAGGTTTAGCAAACTTTGTCCATTGTTGCATCCATAGACGTCTGTCTCTTAACACCTTGAAACGTCCAACCCAAAACTGCAACCCTAGAAACTTCCTAGGTTTACTCTCTGCTTTATTTTCCCATCATGTACTTATTTTACTTTTAATTAAACCAATATTTCAATAAGAACAAATTGAGTTGAAACATTTATATCTCTTTATATATCAGAGATTACGAATTTGTAACTAATTTACCAACGAGTAAAAGTTATTTAAGTCCTTCTATAGTTTTATGATCCTAAATATATTTTTAATAAAAAAGAATAATACATAATTTCATAATAGAAAAATAAAATTGAAGTTAATTTAAGGTACATTTTTTTCTACTATATTTTTTATTAGTTTATCTTTAGAAGGTAGATATTAAAAACAAATAATATAACGCTATCTTGAGAAAGATTGTCTATTTCTCTGCTTTTTCTTTTCGGGTAAAATCATTTCTCTGCTCACACTTAAAAAACTTTTCTCATTTGCTAGTTGTGTGATTTAACTTGTTGGTTTAATGTCTTCTCCGCTTTTAAATTTGTTCAATTTTTGTTTCTAAAATAAATGTTTATTGCCTTTAAAAATTGCCTCAAGTAAGTCTTATATATCAGAATCAATACCCAATCGCCTCTTTGAACTTACAAAAATATAGCAACCGAGCTTAAGATGCATCCAGATATGATCAATTTAATAAAGAAAGAAAAATCAATTTATCTGTGCCTAATATGAAGAGAAATTTCAAAGAAAATTTTGAAAAAGGGAGTTGAGAATAAGAGAATAATGGAGGGTGGAATAAGTGGAGGATGCTTTACTTGCTCTCTACCCATACCCTTTAGACTCCTACTTTATCCTTTCCTGTTCTTTGTATGAAATAACGATTCTTTACATTCTCTATCACGCAAGTTGAAAATAGCATAGTGAAAATATACGAAACGATTATTTGCAATTTTTGACCAGCTATAGATATTCAACTTATTAGCATAATATTTATTATGCAAATAAATATTCGGACCTATGAATTTATTTTTCTTTAAAAATAGTCTCTGAATAGCTTCCTAATTATTGGAGGAATGGTCACATTAGTAACCCCAATCCCACTGGTAAAACTAATAGTATGATCCCACGGTCCCACGGGCAATTGAAAATAAGGTTATTTAGACATGTTTCGATTCCTAGTGGGGTATCATTTATTTGTATTTAATAATATATCAAATCTGCCCTGGACTGAATACGGGATCATCTGTGGGCTACTTTCGACAAACCATCCAAATTTCGTAAAAAAAAAAAATAATGTGTGTGTGTCCACCGCCACATTTAAAAATTGTGCATACAACATTTGTGTGCATGTGAAAATAAATCAATGCGTTCGAAAAGTTAGTAAACAGTGAAATTATCAACTATACCAGGTAAATTATCTAATATACCAACCAAATTTCATTAAAGTCGAAAGATTAGTTTTAAAGATAGGGTGTTTTGAAAAAATGTTGACCGACAGACAATCACGAGATGTCTAGAAATTTTGTAAATCTGAGACATAAAAATATTCGTTATTCAGAATTATCACCCCTCGTTAGCTTTGGTAAACGTTGAAGAAAAATATTAAATTGAAGGTCTAGATTTAATGTTTTTATTTTTTTTTTTTTAGCGTAAAGTTACTTCCCTTTTATAAAATATGAATATTCAAATGAGTAGGCTGTATATTTAAACTTTTACGCCTTATTTTAGATGTGTTTTTAACCTAAAAAATTAACATACTTTTAACCTGTTCCTTCCCTATTAAGCGTTTTCTAAACAAAGAGGTTGAGTATTTTGTGTGCTTGGTTAAAGTTAGTTTTTTTAAAAAGAACTTATTTCTGGCTCTCTTCTCCAATGTTTTTAAGTCATAATGGCTGGGGTTTGTTTAAAGCAGTTTTTTAGCCACCCTAGTCTGATGATAACTTAAGCTGATTTATGTAATAGCTTCACTCCTTTAGCTTGGTTCTTTGCTATTTTTACCTTCATGGCCCAAGTCTTCGTCATCTTTTTAACCCTTTTTCTTAAGGAGGAAAAAAAAATCTTTGAGCATTTAGTAACTTTAAAAAAAAAGTAATAAAAACCTACTCCGAAAGTATAAAGTGTTTTATACGGGTTTTTGGATTTATTTTTAAATGTATCGTATCTTTATTTGTCGACTAAGTTTATTCGAAATAGAAAACATTTCACCGGGAGGATAAGGTACATTATTATTATTTTTTTTTTCGATAGTAAATTTAATGATATAAACACACAAATTTACCGACAAGTTTACTCCTTTGAAATACTGGATTGAATTTAAACTAAATAATTTTATAAGATAATGTGTGTGGTGCATTTACTGTCCTATCCTGAAAAGTTGTATAATGTGACTAATTTATGTTTATCTTTACCCCTTAAGAAATTATCTATTTAAGATTATTGCAAGTTTGGATTAGATCAAAACTGACTAAACAGCCATTATTATATTCAAATGATGCATACTTGAAGCAAAGTTTAAACAAATAAAAATATTAGATATTTACCAATAGCGAACAAACTTAAATTTTTAAAAACAATTTCAACGTTTTAAATTCGGGCTGGAGAAACTGTAGGAAAAATTAAAATATTATCCAAAGATCCGCATCAACCGTTTGGTTGATGCGGATCTTGAATTCCTTCATTTAGATAAATTGAGTCCGAGCAGTTTAACTAGAAGTTTAAAATCGATTTAAATATCCAAATGATCTGTACCATAAAAATTTTATTAATTTCACTTTATATTATATTTCCCTATTTATTTTCGTTTATTGTATTCTGCTTCATTAAAAAATATATATACATATATTATAAAGCTTTTCTTTAAATTACATCTAATTTTCAGAGGCTTAAATTAAATATTGAGTTATTTGAACTACTTAGCTAACCTCTCTTTAGTTGATTGAAATTTCTCTTCCATTATATATCGAACTATTTCACGCACCGAATACCTAAGAATAGTCAGTGAAATGTTACTCAATAGATGTCAGTTTTCTCCTTATAATAATTGTTTTTAATTATTCTCCAGACTTGTATGTGGATAACACATAACTATCTACTAATAAACCTACCGAATGTATTAATAAATGCGTTAGCACTTACTTAATTTTATTTTAGTACCATTAAACCTAAGAGTATATTGCATTCTATAAGTGCACGAACAATCCTAACAATTAAAATTAAAGAAGTTTATCTTTTAATTACTTTAAAATAGAAAATTGTTATTATGTGCCACAATAACAATGTCCATTAAATGGAAAAAGGGTTTTATGGTTTTCTCTTTTGAACACTGCCCAGACAATGGAGGCAACACTGTAAGTGGCGAGACAAAGCGTCGCGACTCCTTTAATGATTCCAAACCCAGACTTATTGGCATGACAGCCCTCTACGTTCTTATTGGCCACATTCCTCTCGTTCCCAGCCTTTTCTAAATTCATTCTGATATTTTAGGATGTTTTCCTTCGTCTGAAGAAAACTTAGAAACGTCAGTCCTCAATTTTATCTACATCTTTAAAATATCCATTATATATTTCTGAATGGAATTGGGGCATTAATAAGAATTGAATGTTGGAATTTGAGTACGTAGCGCTGCTACTAGATAAAATTAAACGTCTCTCTTGAATTGTTAGGAGGTATATATTAATTTATTTTCTGCTCATAAGATTTCCATAAATCTTCCTTTTTTTTGTTCAAAGGCGCAAGTTTTTGTTAATACCCAAACACTAAATACTTTAATTGACCTAACTAGTTCAGGTTTTAATGACCATATTAACTTTCCCTCGCCACTGCACACGTAAGTAGAGGAACCTTGCCCCGATTGAAGGGGAACTTGGAACCACGACAGTTTGCAGTCTGGCCGGATGATGTGCGTTTGGAGTCTTCTGTTCTGTACCTTCGTATCTTGGACAAATCAATCAGCCCCCAAACCAACAAAACACTAGTTAATAGAAAAAAAAAAACTGCTTGGTACTTGAAAGAAATTGCATAAATGAAATAATACGCGGGAAACATTATGACCCCCAGAACATTTAAATACTAACAAAAGAAAATAAATAACATAAAAAATAATGCCAGGCTGGCGTGAACAGCTGTAGTAGCCCTGTCGATGAACATTGAACATACTCAACTTAAGGTTTATTGATATCTCAAGTTAATGAAATCTTATTTTTTGTTGTTTCTTTATTTCGTAAAATGTTGATTAATTCCCCTCACGATTCGTCTTAGCATTGTATAGATGAGCTGTGGAGACCCTTGAATACGATTAAAGAAAAAAATCCCTCAGCTAAAAGTACTTACTTTAGCAGAAAGATCTTTTTAATCTCACCTCTTACCATTCTTCATTCAAGTGACAATACTTCAGTTTTACTGTTGAATATTTTTATGAGTTAAACCCAAATAAAAAAGTTCTTGTATTGACAAATAACATATTGTTGAATATTCATCGAATACTGATTCAAGTTTATTTACTTCTTTTACATTTTACTTGAAACTAAGTAATTACAATAAATCGTGGCAATTTAATAAAATTGACGAGTTCTTTAACCAGCATAATCGGCCCAGCTATTTTTATAACTTTTTAACCATTAATAATACTGACATGAATCAAATGACTGTTTATGGACTTTTTATTGTACAATTCTCCGAAGTGTCTTGCCCAATCCTTCCCAAGATAATATTTTTTAAAGATTTTTGGGGAAAATAATTTTTATTAAAACTAGGGGGCCCTTCCCCCTATTCGCAAGAGTTCAAATATATATAATAATTTATCTAAATAAAACATATCTAAATAGTGACCGATAATTTTATCAAAACTAAAGTTCCGATTATTAACATTACATTTTTGATAGACTTCAAATAGATATAATAACTCATCTAAATAGTGACCGAGACTTTTATCAATACTAAACGTTATAATTATTAAGATAACATTTATGATTTACTACCGATAAAAGTAAAGGTTTGTTTGTTGATTTGTTAATCTTTATATAGATTTAATAAGTTATCAAAATAGTTTCGATTTGTTGTATATTGAAAGCTGTCACTTTTTGATTAAGACATGTAAACAAACAATGCGTTTCTTTATTACATCGCCCGTGTTTTGTTTATTGTCTCGGGAATGACAGTTCCCCGTGTCATTCTTGAGCGGAATTTACTATGAGAACCTCCCCTTTCTCCACCGGAGAACCTCCCACT
>KZ651669.1:268123-284022 GCA_001010745.2 Gerris buenoi | reverse complement strand
CCAATTTTAGGCGCGAAAATTTAAAATTCGCCCAAAATTTTATTTTTTTAAAATTTTGAGTTGGGTATCAAATGAAAGCTGCTGAAGAGTAGGACACAAATATATATTTGCTTTTTTAAATTTTGCGTTTCTTATTGGTTTATTACTGATAAAAAACATTGTGACCCTCCGGGGGATCGAACCCGGGACTCTTGAGATTGAAGAAATCATAATTTACATAATGGGTATGGTTACTCATCCACAAAACCCTAAAAAGTATTTGGACTAAGTACTTCCCTGTGATTTTTTATTGCGATATTTTACACTCATCCGATAAAGTTATCTTTACTATCGATTAATTTAATATAATCTCTTAGTTTTGTTGAGGTTTTACTGTTTTATCTCTTGCATTATACCATGAACGTCTTTGGAATAGAAATTTCTCAAATGTAAGTTCTCCCATTGAATGATTAATGTTGCTCTAATTCCTAATGATATTATCAAGAAAGTGATAATATTTCCAATTATTCACTGTGGGGAACCTTTCATTAGCTGAGCTTTTTCTTTCAGACTCTTATACCAGACTCATATTGTAAGTCTACAAATAAGCCACTTGGGTTCTGCCAAATTAGGCCAATGAACAATATGTTTGTTGAAATCTTGACGTAAACAACTCTTTCTTGCTTCTCTTACACATAAGGAGTTGTAACAAAGGTAATCTAGAAGTCTCAGAGGATTTAACCATTGATTTTTACGAACCACAATGTCAAACAGTCCTCTCAATATTCTTTAACCACTTAAGATATGGTTTGGCTATACTTAGGAAACGGACTGAGTAATCGTTTAAGGGTAGATTTTGTTTCCAATGTATCGGAGCCATCAATCAATAGAAAATGTATTGGTTCATTTAGTAGATGGATTCTACTGACAGCTAGGGAATTCTTCAAGGCTCTCTCTTCCCTCCTTTGTTTGTTCTTGTCTTATTTTTTTTCCTTATTCCATTCTTTTTTTGGTTGAGGGTTTAAGAGAAATCAATTTTTTTAAACTGGGTAACTCTCGACTTTTCTCCTTTTATTCCCGCTCCGGACTCTGGATCCGAGATGCCAAAGTGGGTGGAGATAAAAAAAAAGTCATTAAAAATTGACCCCGGCACTTTTCCAGTCTGTGGTGGAGTGAAAAGGGGGAGAGAGGGGCATGGAAACAAAGACCCCGACCATCCCTATAGCCTCTATCGGAAACCCATTCTCTTGTCTGAAAAAGGAGTGATCGAAAGGGATAGAAAACTTAGAGGGATAAACTGTGAAGGAACAACGGCGAAGCCTTTTTAATTCTTCGCACAAATATTCTTACAAAGTCAGATATATGGAGAAGTTTTTTTCGTGTGGGCGTTTTGACTGGAGAAGACAAAAATATATGTATTTAGTCGGAGTTTAACTTCCTAACTAAAGTCATATAGCAACTTCAACATATCCCCTAAAGAGTTATATGCATCCATAAGTTTCATCTTCAGAGCTTTGAATTTGAATCTATTGGATTTTATTACATTGAAAACAAACCCAAACAGAAGAGTAGAAGAAAGTTTTATATTAAGATCCTTTATGTTTTACCTCTTATTGTGATTCTTGATGTGAACTAATAGATCAAATTCGTACTTTGTATTACTCAGAATCTGAGCCCAAGGCAGGGTGCAAGGCCAAGTTTCAGTAAGCATGCAGTGTATCTTTACTTCTTTACTTTAACCAATTTACCTGGTTTTTCTCACCTGCATACCTCTATTTTATCTTACGATAGGCTTTTGAAATTTGAAACATAGATTAAGCTTAAGAAGTAGCTTAGGACACTGTAAAATAATGGGCCCATAATATTCAGCCTTTTTACAGGAAAGAGTTTCAAAGCTTGACATTTTTGTGAATGACCCACTCACTGTCTAACTCTTCATCAAAATTACAAGTAACTTCCAAAATAGCTAGAAACTTGAAATTTCGCACACTTATAGCCGTGTAACTGACAGAAAAAATCCATTAATTGGAAATTTTTCATTTTTATCCCTCAAATAACGCTTCATGGCTAACCAAATCCCTTTTCTAACATTTCAATCATGAAAAACAAATCACCATGAAAAAATAATTATTTGTTGAATGTTGAATGATTTTTTTTCTATTACACCTTAGAGCTTATACTCGAAAATGGAAAGAAGACGTTTCTTTCATAGGTCTCAGTATTGTAAATTTGAATATTTTAGTTGGCTAAAAAAAAGCACGTTGTTGTGACATAGAAAAGGATTTACAATATTTGATTCCTGCAATAGTGCTGCTAAAGTATAATATAAATTTTCCCCATTTTTGTTACCTCATTCCTCGGCACCACATTTGCCTGAAACCAAATTTCGGTGTTAACATCTTAATATTTCAGAAATTAAAGCGTTGATAGTGAACTTATTAATGAATCCTTAATTGCATTTTCACCTCCAATGGAAATACTGTTTCTTTGTATCCCAATTAGATACTGGTTCTTATCCTTGTGATTAAGTGAATAATATGGATTTTCCTAATTTTGATACCTCGTTACCACAATCATCCGATACCGCATATATATGAGTGTTTTTTTTTTTACCTTAAAATATGCTGATTCTATTCCTTGGGAGGCGAACAAATTTTATAATCATTATCGCATTTAGTAGATGTAAAATGTTAGTACTATATTTACCTATGATGCTTTTCTTGATAATGTAAGTAATAAATTAAAGTATGTGTGTAAAATAAATTCATAATAAAACACCATTTTGGCTAGAGATTTTACTAATATGCATCCTTTTTGTTGTTTAAAGTATTATAAATACATATTATGTATTATAATTTATACAAAACTTTTTTTTTTTTTTTTTGTATGGCACTTAATCGTTCTTTACTCATTAAAATTAAGTTAATTAGTATATTAATTAAAATCTTTAACTGTAACACCTACGATCTTTTTATTATTATTATTTATTTTTTTTTACCAAAGTAAGCAGTTAAGAGTGGCTCTTGAGTATTTATTGAAACATTTTAATTAAACCCAAGAGAAAACAAGCTTACAAGAAAAGCCTTTGCTTTAAATCTTTCTGTGCTGAAGGAGTGTCTAAACAGATTATTCTTCTTATTGAGGGAAGCAAACGAAATTACTTCTCATAAAATAAAATATATTATTAATTACAAATACTTAAGTACTATTAAATTAAGTAGCTCGAAATACTTGATCTCTAATTATTTAATAATAAATACATATTTATAGCGGTCTTTTTTAATTTTTTATTAAGCTCATAATAATGAGTTTTAATAATAATTTTATATATATAAATATATATACACANGGAGACTTTTGGACCACCCTGTATATATATGTATATATGTACCTTCGATATATATATATATATATGTATATATGTATACATTTATACATGTACATTGAGCATGATATTATGTTGCCATTTTGACTCAACAATACATTAATCTACTTTTGTTTTTTGCTTTTCTTTTCTTCTACTGACCTTTTACTATAATTTATTCTAAATGTTCAACAATTATTTTAATAATATGGGAGGAAATGGTTTCGCCATTTTTCATTGACTTAAAATAACAATACAGTAGTTAATGGATGAGGTTTACTTTATATTAAGTGGGAGAAGTAGCAATTCTGATATTTGTTTAGCTTTTATAGAAAGATTTGAAAAATAACTTTTATATTATTTATTTATATAAATATGGCTGTTATTATGCCTCAATTTTGCACTACTAATATTTAATCTACTAATATTTACTTCTTGCTTTTAATAAAAAGCAAGTATTAATTTAATAAAATTTATTTTTTTATTTTGTTTGAAAATAACCAAACTCTTTTAGGACAGTTTGATTTTTTCCTCCCAGTATTTTCTCTATTTGGTGTTTCTACCGGTTTTTAGGGTTCGTAGGCAAAACCAAGGATCTTTATATTTTCCTATACGTATGTCTGCCTATCCGTCCGTCTGTCACCTGCTCTCACAGCTACACCTTTCATCCGATCACTTTGAAATTTGGCATATATGTGTACAGTACCTACTCACACATTTTAAAAATATAGTGACTTAAAAAAATTATTTTCCAAAAAAATTAGACTAAAATAACTTGAGGGTTATAATATAATTGTTTTTTGGGGGAGACCATATGAAAGGGTACGTCGAGCTGATTATAAAAATATATAATTGTTTAGTTATAACTTTGATAGGGCGAGCGTAGACGAGTTTGAAGTTGGTAAGAAAAGTGCCCCCCCCCCCTTCTATTTCGCTTATGTTAAGTGCAAAAATTCTGAAAACATGCCTGAACATTCTTCGACCAAAAGAATAGATACATACCACTTTTTTGAAATTTCGAAAAAAAGAAGCATTTTTGTTTTTATTGACAAAATATTTTGTTTTTAGAATTATGCTCTTTTGGATGTATTTATGTGTATAAAGTCCAGTTCACTGTCAAAAAATACTTTATCAGAAGTTTGTTTATTTGTTTTGAGAATATGAGACTCACAGGATAGTTCAAAGTAGTTTTTTTAGCATTTTAAAGAATACCATCAATAGGTACTGCTTAAACAATAATGTGTTACTTACCGACCCTAGCTGTGTGCTGAGTAGCACATACTTGACCTGTTTATTTAGTTACTAACTTTTTAGTGTCGACGTAATCTCTTGTCGTTTTATTCTTTAATAATGAATTTTATTATAATCTTGAAGAATCTTAATTTGTTAAACAGTTAATTTAATGTTTATTTAAAACTGTTTACATTTTTAATCCAGGTAGATTTAAAATTAAGTTATACATGCCTTGTGTATTTGCCAGTGGAGCTAGTAGTAAGAAAGAAAACAAAAGAATTTAACTGAAAAGCAGTAGCTGTAGCAGAGTAATTCGTTGTAAGGTAGGTTTTATTTGGTCGTTGGAGAAGATGTGAAAAACATGACATTAAATGCATCTCCATGCTCTAGTTCCTGTGTCTAACATACATGGCTGTTGAAAGGAAATTAAAAGGTTTTATATTCTCTTCCTCAGGACATGTAGTTAGGAGGAAAGACACTTGTCTTTCTCTGAACCACCTTGTATAGCTCTAGAACAAGTGTAAAATCCTACATATTCGGCTTTATTCTTGTCTCAACTTGTGAGTTTATTTTTGTATTTGTAGACTTCTTCTTACGATTAAAAGAATTCGTTTAGAGTGGGGATCTAGTGACATCGGAGCCTTCTAATATAAATCACGGGGGAAAAAGAACGAGATAAAAAGTAATCTTAGATGACCAGCCAAATCCTAAGGAAAGCTTTGTTTTATATCTATGGGATGACTTGTAATTCCTCGGTAAAAAGCTAAGAAAAGCATACTAGAATGGTCAAAGAAAATTCTTGGGAAATAAATGTGAAAAACGTTACAAGATGTGTTTGAGAAATTAATTGAAGCGAGCTTAAGCGAGCTTCTTACATTCAACGAAATAAGCATCTTGTCTGTCTGTCTGTCCGTAACGTTTACGTGTCCGACGATAACTTGAGTAAAAGTTGACCGATTTAGTTAAAATTTGGATATATGTTCCTTTTACTAATACTCAGGCTAAGTTCGTTGGACCGCGTGATCCGTCCGATAGTTCGCACGCAATGCTCGCGTAACCGTGAGCTTCAAATTTAAAATTGGAATTTTAGGACGGGAAAAAATTCTATCATCACCTATTCGATGAGACCAACATTTTTTACAAATAACTATTTTTAGTAAAACCAACAACGACGCCGCTATGAATTAATAAAGATTGGTAAAACTATTAAAGCGGACGTTTAAAATAGAGAAAATAACCTTTTTACCGATATCAACGATTTTAATAAAACTTCATGTACAGCGTCTAAAGTACAATTAAAATAGACTTGCAAAATCAACTTGATACAAGCAGTAATTTTTGCTTGGTAAAGTGATACATTTTATAATAATTGAAAAGGAGAAGTGTGGTTAGAGGAATAGTAAGTATGCGGGGTGGTTCCCTTACTACTAGCCGCTGTATTACTACTATACCCATTATCTATCAACTCACCTGATTCATGATTATCTATTTTTTCAATATTCAATACATATTTATTACTGTACGCTCGCTTCAATGATAGAGCCACTCGATGCCTAGTTTTAAATTTAATTTGAAACTTAATTTTAAAGTCTTGTTATGAATAAGTGTTAATGATGTGTGAATAATGGTAGATAAACTATTTTCCGAAAGATTTCCCAAGTTATCGGGCGTGAACGAAGCCTTAGCAATTGATCAGTAGAAAGGAAAAACCCACGTGTCTATGGTGCATCCTAACTCTAAATTAGGTTCCTCGTGGTGTGTGTGTTAAAAACTATACTAAAATCTATTTAGAAAAAATATTGTTAAGATAAAGAAATTCGTTTATAAAATGTGTCATTACAGTGATTAAAAACACCCAGTAATTTTAAATTGAAAATGGCAATATTTTAATATAATTTTAGACTGATAATATTACATATTAATTTAAAAAAAAAAATGAATTTCTTAAAATAATGACATTAAATAACACAACACACAGAATATAATATTATATTTACTTATTCTATAGAATAGACAGAATAAAAGTATATAATGTATAATATATACAGGCTATTTACTTGCAACGTTTCTTCTAACCTCATAGACTAGGGATTTTACTGACTCTCCAACATGAGGTTGGAACTTAAATGGATTATCTTTTAATTTCTGCTTTTATAGTGATGGCATTGATCATGATTATATAGATAAAACCGGTTTTCTAGTTCTACCGCAGATATATTAAATTATTACTGTTTGTATTGGTGTTTTGTACTAGAAATAACTTCCTACGTATAATAATATTCAATGCAATTCTTGCAAATCATGATTTCAATTCTGAGATAGATTTTTTTTTTTTTTTTTTTTTTTTTTTTTAAATAAATTATTAAGGTAAAACAAACTAAACATTGATGCATTCTACAGTTAAGCCGTGGATGTAGACAAATATATATTTTTACTTTTCCTCACTACTAATAGTAGGAAAAGTATTGTTTTCACCAAAAAATTTTTTTTCAAGATTTTAACGAAATTATCCGTTTCAGGTGTTTTTAAGACCTCCTGAGTGGTTTTCAGCATGACGTATGTGTGTGTGTGTGTGTGTGTTATCATCGTAGCGCCCAAGGTGTTTAACCTAGAGAGTTGAAACTTGGTCAAGAAATCAGTCCTAACCTGTAGTTGTGCCGCCCGGAAAATCAACTTTTTCCGCCATCTTGAACCCAGTTTCCTTAGTCAGCAAAAATTAAAAAAAAATCGTAATAAATCGAAAATAGTTCTGATCGAGTTGAAATTTGGCACGAATGTACCTCTCTGTATGACAAACAACCCCGCCAAATTTTATTTTAATATTGGCCGCCATTTTGAAGTTATAAATTTTTGAATTTTTAAACTTTGACGGTTAATAATACTGAAATTACATATAGGTTTTTGACTTAAAGCATATCGTTGAACGGGAAAAAATTAAGGGACAAAAATAAAAAAACCTGATGAAATTCCAATAGTTAGTTTAAAAGTTATAAGCGAATATAATTATTTATTATTCCAATAATTTTGATGACGTCAAAGTTTGTTTACATCTGTCAAAATACTGCCAAACTTAAATATTAAAATAAAATATAGGTATTAATAATTTCAAGATAAAAAGAACTTTTTATATACTACGTTTTTAAATGTTCTGTTGAATAATACTGAAATGATTAATATATATTTTTCAGTGTTATATAATATAATGTTAGTGAAAAAAATAGTTTCGAATTTAAATCTGGTTGTCAGACGTCACTTAATTAATTTATTTGTTTACTTTTCCTTTTTCGCTGTCATTCAATGTTTACCTCTAATAAAAAAACAAATTTGATTGAAACCCGTCAAATTGAAGATTGCAAAAATAATTGGATGTGACAAAACAAATAAAATAACTTGCGGATTTTTTCCGAACTAACTTTCCTTTCCATACAGCAAACTTGCTGAAAACGAATTAAATTCTGCTGAAAAATGACTAAAAGTATTAAAATAATGCATTGTCATCGTGTTCTGAGCTGTTCTGAAAGTTTCAAATGTCTACCTACTCGGGATGTTAGTTAAAATTCGATTGCAAGATTTGTACCGGACAAACAAACAAGAAACCAAGTTAATAAAAACGTAGTAAAAATAAGTTTTTTCTGAAAGAATGATAATAAATCTGTTAGTTCAGAACGGGCACCTTTCCAAGTACTGAGGCCACTTTAGTGGCCTCTGAAGTGAGGAAAAGTACCGAGGTAATTTATTTTTAAAGTAATTTTTATTTTTATTTTTGGACCTTTATTTTTACTCTCTCTTCTAATAGCCAGAAGTTAGTTCATCCTGGGTAAGGGTTGAAACACGTAATGAGGATGCACCAAAATACTGGGACCCTTGATTTTATTTAATTTAGAAAATACTGCTAGTTCCTCTGCATTGTTCCATAAGTCTGCCTTGTTTTACAAGTTGCTGGTCTTTCACGAGTATTATTGGGGTAAACCTAAACTACAAAACATCGTTTAATCCCGCCGAACAGCGGAACGATTTAACGATTTGACCGTGTTTTGTTGAAGTTTTTATAAGACCCAAAATCCCATAGAATTTATTTTTAGTGATGAAGGAGATGTTCTGCTTTTTCAAAATTCTGGTTGAGAAGTATCGATTTTGTCATTCGTAAGTTTTATATATTTCCTTTAGGGGCTCGAGATTAATGAGAAATCTTATGCAAATAACCGTGATAAGAGCAGGAGGAGGGAATAAATTTAACTAAAACATTGGTTCCAGCTGAAAAAAAATCAATATATACTCTCCCGTCTGTTCTGAGAGGCCTGAGAGCAAATTCAGCACTTTTAGAGGTCGGCTTTAGTGGTTCTTAGAGCCAGGACGAAATATAGCTCCAGAGGAATCATGTATTACTAGCATGTCTCAGGCTTAAACCCTCCATTTATTTTATTAATACCACTTTATGCATACAATAGCGATATATTTCAAGTGAATCTAGGCATAGTCAATACATTTTCATAACTTACTACTTCGGATCTGCTCTTATATTCAAATTTATGTCAAATATCTCATTTAACAAATGTTATTCTTCAATTGATTCAGAAGATTGTTCTAAATTGTCCGATCATAATTTAACAAATATTTGTTTCGCTGATTAAATCTCTATTACAGTTTAATTTGTGCAGTGAGAAGGTTGAATTAATGATTCTTATTTTTTTAATTAGATAAATCATTCAACTTTTAAAACAGATTTAGTAGAGGTGTTGTAACCTTTTTAAAAAAGAGACACATTATTACAACTCTTTTATCAAAGATTTTACTACGTGATTGTTAATTATATTTGTAAGAATATATTCTTTGACTTCGAAAAATTATTTTTTTATTTGAGATAATATAAAACAAATGTTTTTATGTTTTTCTTGAGATTTATTGGATAGACTTTTTTTTGTTAAGAAACAATATTACGACCAATGCTTTTGTCAGATGTTTAAATGACATTTTTTTTGGAAGATTTACATTCTTTGAAAATATGAATGTTGAAAATTCAAGCTTCATCAGACATTTTAAAAAGGAGTATCCATTATAAAGTATAACTTTCTTTCAATATTAATTTTTTAATAGACTTATAAATGCTTATAATTCACATTATAAAAGAGAAAAAGATTATTTGGCTGACCATTTAGTTTCTACCGAAGCAATGACAAATATATATTCTCTCTGGCTATCAAGGCATTGTTATTAAAATGAATCATGTATGACTTCTGAGCTTGCCGAAGAAAATGTTTGTCTCGTTTCTGTCTGCCAGTTGGTCTTTTATTGAATATATTTTGTAATGACCATATATCTTAAAAACTTCTTCGATTTGAATGCAATTTTGGGTCGTATGAATAACCTTACATTTTTAATTATTAAAATATATTCATTAATACAAATTTAATATTGTTCAAATATAATTACTGTGAATCGATGCAATAACTTTGCTTTATTAGTTTCTATTTATAATTAAGATTAGGTACTTATCTGATTTTGAAGAAATTTTCATGGTTTGTCGAAAATCGCCCACAGGTGGCCCATGTTAATTTCATCCTTCAATATAAGAAGATATTGGTCTGAATAATTCTGACACCATGGTGGAATAATTATGACACTAGGTATCAATTCAGACACAAATCTCGGGGGGAAGTCTATTTGCCTCACAAATTAGCAGACTATTCTTTAAATAAACATTATTTGTAAACTGATGCAACGTATAACAGAGAGCTTGATACTTCCAGAATCTTCTTTTTCCGTATTAGATACAGTCTAGTTGCTGTGTTTGGAAAAAAAATAAAGGAACCTTATCAACTTTTTATTATCATTCAACTGTAGGTTTTTTTTTACTGCGCTCGTTTTAAAAAATTACTGTCTTGCATGTCTAAGCCTCACTTTACTCAGCTGAGTTGTTTTCCTTGAGCATACAACTCCTTTACAATAATCCTCAAAACCTTTCTTTCAAGTCGTTTGCTTTCTTTCAAAATCTTATTTTGACTTTTTATTATTAGCTTGGGATATTATTTTTCTAACCTTTCATGTATTTCATATTTATTTGTTTCTTTTGTTATTTTCTCATCTAAAGATTAGTTGTTGGCTTTGAAAGATACGATATTAAATATTACATCATATATTCGTGACTGATGAAGATTTTTATGAAAAGACATCAAAATCTTTTTTTTGTATAGTTTAAATTATTTACCAAACATATTTTATATGGTTACATAAAAATGAGAGAAAACAAATTGTCAATTTAGCAAGATTCGTAATAAAAGTTGAATGTTATAAAAGGATCGTTCCAACTACACTTCAAACTGGTTTGGAACGGTCCGAGGTCCGTTTTTCGCTAATGCGCATGCGTCGTACAGTTTAAAACTAGTTTGAAGTGTGGTTGGAACAAACCTAAAATAAATGTTATGAAATAGTCTGGCTATTTTCGTGGCACTTAACTACAGCTAAGCACTTTTGGCCCGGGTGCGCAGATTGAGACGCAGGTGACACAGGGCAGAGCAGTACAGTTATTTTCAACCATATAGATGTATAAAAAAATCACACGAATTGAGACGCAAACTGGGCAGGGCAGTACTACAACACACGTAGCCTCCCGGCCCTAGTGGATTTGGTGTGGCGTCTCAATTCGCGCGGTCTCGTATATCTCTGCGGTTGATAAAAACTGTGCTGCCCTGCCCTCTGTCTCAGTGTGCGCTCGGGCTTGTTGTCAATTTTTCCCCTACTTTGTCATATAAAGAGAAAGTATTGTGATGGCGCGAAAATTCGATTTTGAGATTTTGACGGATTTATACGTTTTGAGGTCCCCTGAGTCCAAAAAAGTGGTTTTTAAAAATGTCTGTCTGTCGTCTGTGCAGATGCCTGGAGCCTATACTACTGGACCGATTTTGACGAAATTTGGCATACATGTTCAGAAAAATCACGCTCCAAAGGCGAAATCGAGAAATTAATTTTAGCTTAAAATTTGGAGGCGCTATCCCCCAAAAACTCTGAAAAACGTGAAAAAAAAAAAAAATTCTCGAAAACCGTTCCGACGATTTGGATTAAAAAATTCTAAAATGTAGTCCATTTAAATAAAAATCTAACGGTATATAAGCCGGTTTTCCGGGAAAAATCTAGTTCCTGAGAAAATAGCTTAAAACGCGGACGGAGAGAGCCCGGGTTCAAATCAATCAATGATAAATTTTGATGACATGTTCAATAATAATTAAATGTACATACGAAAACTAATAAATGGAAAACACTGGGCAAAGTAATTATGAACTTGTTTTATGGGAAAGTTTGTCTGAGTTGTCTCGGACCGATTTTTTAATTTTAACTGTGTCAATTTTTTTTTTTTTAAATCAAATTATAATTACTATTTACAAAGGGAGACAGTCAGAGAAAAAATAGACTTCAGCGCCGGGATTCGAACCACGGACCTCCCCCTCATAATTACAAGCGTATTTCTCGGTCTAGTTCTATTGTCGTTTCTTGACTTCTAAGACTCGTGGAAAAATTAAAAAAAAGCTTAATTCGGGATTAGATATCGATATTTGTCAGATGAAAGTAGGTATTCTTCAGTGTAGCTTAACGGGCTAGAGCACCCGCTCACTGGAAATGAGGGGGAGGTCCGTGGTTCGAATCCCGGCGCTGAAGTCTATTGTTGTCTCCCTTTGTAAATAGTAATTATAATTTGATTAAAATTAAAATTTAAACGTTCCGTTGTATGAATACTACCAAAAACTTAAAAAATGAAAATTTGTTTAGTGATTTTTCTACATGTATATAAAAGTATCAATGTTTTAAACTTTAATGGACCAACAATAGGCTAATTACGATATAATGTCCAAATTTCATTAAAATTGGAGTAGTTTTTAAGATGTCGGATCGCAATAATTGAACGACAGACCGACCCGGAACCAAATCTATTCCCTGATGTCTGAAACGAATTTCTGTATTGAAATTTTTGAAATCGGAGACAACAAATTTTCACACAGCTTGACATAGATCACATAGCTTTCGTTACCTTAGGTAAGCTCGGAAGCAAAATGAGGAAAAATTAATGAAAGGAGACAACAGAAATGTTTATGGATGAGGGAAGCAATGAGTAGGGGAAACAAAAATGGTTATAAAGGAGGGAGGCAAGGAGAGGGGATAACAAAAGTGTACATGAAAAACTATATCTGGTTGAGTTGTCTTTGTCTTTTTATTTTTTTTTATCCCAAAATTGCGGCCGCAACAGTAAAACAAACTTTTAATTTGTTCGCCTTAAATTTACACTCTTTTGATTAATTTAATTGGTTGTAGTCAGTGAACTAGTCACGGTTTGAAAAACCGGCCATTATTTAAATTCTGATGATCACTTAATCTATTAATATTAAATATTTAAACATTCATTAAATAAGTTACTTGTGATGGGTATTATTAACTTGTAACGTAACTGAACAGTGTTTTATCAAAATTAGTTTACTTTTATTTTATTGTTTGAGTCTTTCGATAATTTTCTATAAATATAATTAGTTTATTTAATATTCCCTTTAGATTGGGTGAAATCGACCTTGGTTAAAAGAGTGTGACTATTGTTTGATATTAAAAGTATTAACATCTGATAGACCTGTTTCCTATTTATTATTTATTCTATCATAAGGTGATTGTCTGTATAACTATCTAATTCAGCTATATAAAGAAATTATTTTTGAAATATATTTACCAAAGATGTACAAATAAATGTATTTACCAAGTTTACTGGTAAATACCTACTAGTAAAGGTAATTTTTAGTATCTCCGATTTAAAAAAATTTAAGATATTCCGTTTAGTTGGGGACATTTGGGCTATAGCTTTCTCACGACATACGTACAATGCTTTTTTTTATAACGTCTATATCTTTAAAAGTTCTTAGCAGAAGTATACGCTATAGGACGCAAGGAATAGGTCCTACAGACAGACATGGGACCAATAACGTTCCCTAATGTCTGAAACGGTTATGAAAAAATACGTACATTCTACGGAACGATCAAATAGCTTTCGTCGTTTACCTTCGGTTAGCTAAGAAACAAAAAATTGGATGTGATACATTTATAAAATTTTTAGCGTGGCTATTATTTGTATGATTTATGGAAGTTTTTTTTATATTAAAGAAGAAGGCAGCATGTCGGGTTCCAGTGGGCATGTCCTAGGGACATGACTATCCATCATTTATATTCTGCTTCAACCAGTGTTTCAACTAATGTTAAATCATCTCACCATTTATTTAAAAAAGCCAGCGGGTTTCTGTTAAATTGAGCTTAAGGTCGACCAAGAATTGACGGCACTCGGGAATAACTCGAAACTTTGCTTCGTTTATACTAGTCTGGTGATACATCATATATTTTAGCTTAGAATAATACTATATATAGAAGGAGCATAGAATCAAAACAACAAGCAATTACTGATAAGGGACTGAAGCCAACTTTCTTCGAGGGGTTGTGTCCATTAGACCAGGGGACCAACAAAACAACACTCTTTTTTTTCATTTAAGCTGGAGAAGGTTGGCCACGCTTTAGTAACTATTCAAAGCCCGCTCACAAACGTCAAGAAAACAAGCCCTGCCATTGGTTATTGTTTACGTTTCACTCTGACGTAATTTTTTTCAACTCGCCCGTCATGATATAATAAACATTATTTTTAGCATATTTCAAGCTAAAATAAGATAAAACACAAAAAAAAAAAATATTACATAAACTAAACTGACTATCAATAATTATAATTAAATTATAAAACCGAAGGCAAATAATTGTAGAGTTATGACGTCACAAATTACAAAAAGGAGGGACGCATTGATTTAAATTAGAAAATAATGGGTAGTAAAAGCAAAACATCTTTTCCATGAGGAGTTCCCAAAACAGTTTTCACTACAATTTTATAAACTATAAACTCCTAGACTAGATATAGTTAAGTCAGTTTCTAATATCTTTGCTCATTATACCTACTGCGCATGTATCAATTCTGTTTTCAATTCAATACCCGTTTCCATGCTAATTTTTCAAAGCAGTTTCAACACAAAACCAAAAATTTGCTGTTGTAACCTTGAACTCAAAACGTTTTGAAATCAGCCTTTCCATGGGGTTTTGAATGCCAAAACCGTTTTTAAAACAGTTTTGAAAACTCATGGAGTTAGTAATCATTTATGAACTTAAGGAATCGAAGACGTTATGTGCCACACTGATTATCTTCTATTTCGTTCGTTGGCTCAAACAATGTTTATTATTACAAATACTACATCTGAAAACTTTTGTATATTGTTTATTGAGAATTGTGTAAAATTATCAATAATATCTTTTTAGTGAATTATTTGTGACATTAATCTTTATTAAATCTAATTAGTATTTTTAATTAATTAACTCATTTACTGTTGTTTTCTAACTTGTGGAAAACCCATAAGGTTTTATATCTTCTGGTAGGGTTTCACCTTTACAGGAAAGATGTTATCATAGACATCAGTGGGAAAGTGTTTAGATCAAGATAGAGCTTATTGTATTGTCGATGGGGGAAGGCCACGGTTGCCCAAGTGCTGTGTGCGTGCTTGGTTCACAGTTACCCCAGGCCTACTACATATTGCCCCAGCTGTGGATTCGTACACCTCTGTCCCTTTCCATTATAGACTCTATGACGCCTCGACTAATCAATACTAAACATTAATCCCCTTTTTTTATAATATGCAATAACCGATTATTTATTTAATACTCCTTTATTTCCCTAAAAAATACCTCAATCGCTTTTTTATGATTTTTTTCTATTTTCAAAAATTCATTACTTTACTTATGAAATTTAAACAAAATACACTTACTTTAAGAGCCCGCGGGAGTGAGTTGTGTTGACACCTTCTCTCAAGAGATAGCGCTGCTTTTCACAAGTTTTTTTTCAACCCCTTGTTTATTTTGGGAGGAGAAGGAAACGCCCACATTACCCCTCTCTTTATTTTGACATAACGTCAGCCATTGCATTATTCTAAAAATAAAAACAGAAATGTATAAATATTAATTTCTTTAATTTATGTCACTTTACAGAAATATTAGAAAATTTAGATTTTAATTGATAAAATATTTTTATAAATGAGAATTTGAATGAATATATTTAAATTTAATAATATGGATAACACTGTTCTGAAAAAAGCTTCAGAATGAAAATGTCCTATTCTGAAGTATTTTTATGTCCTGAATCCAAATCTGAAGTCAAAATTTCTCCTATACTTACAGTTTTCCCAGGATTTGCACCTAAAGTTCGAAAAAATATGTTTTGGAGGGTTTCGATCTAATTTTTCGCCCAAAACATTTCGTAAAAAAAATATAT
>KZ651669.1:249208-259506 GCA_001010745.2 Gerris buenoi | reverse complement strand
AGTGGGGTATCAAATGAAAGGTATTGAAGAGTAGATTACAAATATATACACCACTTAGGGTTAGTGTTTAATTTTCGGCGCCATTTTGTCAAAAAACATCGAAATTTTTCGTGTCCCCCCTCTCCTCACCCTTACTAATTTTGTTTCACAATACCAACGAAATCCTTTTTACGTGAGACTTCACGCCTTACCAATTTATTTCAATATTTCATTCTCATAGGTCTATTTTGGACCTAACTGCAAAATGTTTGTGAATGAAACATCACAAGTGTCTGGAAATCCTGACACATCAAATGGCACAATGTTGGAATGATAGTTTGAATCTTGTACGCTTCAAGCAATTTTATTTTTTTGTAATTTATATTAATTCTACTTGTTTATTTTAACTTTTTTTACTCTCTTGGTGGAGAAATACATATTTATATAGATTATATTGTGATAAACACAAGTTACCAATAAACGCTTAGGTTAAGTTGTATTGCTGATGGTAATAATTAAATTAAATAATACTGATATGAAACATTGTTTACTCTCAGATTTGTGAGACTTCTATAAACTTTTTTTACATCATCTCGACAGCTTGACCATTTTTCGATTGATGCTAATTAGGTACCAAAATGTATCAAATTTCTACAGTTTATATTGACAATATGCTCAACATCCGGTTCTAATAATGAAATATTGGATCCTAAGAACCTTGATTGTTGCAATGGTTCCCTACAATGAAAAGCTTACTTGTACCAGCTTTATGAACTGATGCATGTTTAGTATTATTGCGTTTGTTGTTTATTGTGCTAGGCGTCAATACATATTTAACAAAGCTTATTTGACATGGATTCTGAGCTATGTTAAATGTGTTTTGACATCTGTCAACAATTTTAATAATATCCAATTTTCAAAAATGAATATATCGCTATAACGAAGGAAATATTTTAAATAAATAAGTAAACAAATTGAGAGAGACGAAGATCCAATTATTTTTTTATTATTATTTTTATTTTTTTGTCTGATTTTAATTAATCAACAAACACTTTTTTGTTTGGTTTAATTTATACTTACTTTTATTTTACTCTACGTGTAATGATTGTTCATTTAAAAAGGCTGCATTCAATTTTTTTTTTTTTCAATTAAATTTTCCGGTTTGGATGTTTGCTTTGCCTTTAGGATTGTGGTTGAAATTCAATTTGCTGGTTTCGTAAAATAATTCTCTAACAGTTATTGTCAATCTAGTCAAACAAATATTATATAATTAGGTTTTTTTTTTTTTTCTTCTTCTTCTTCTTCTTTTTTGTTTACAACCCTGTTCTTCGTTTAGGAATTTTTTTTTTTAAGTAAATATATATTTATTCTAAATTAGATAGATGTAGTTGTGACTCACATGGTCAGGTGATCATGTGTCATTATTTTAACTTTTTAACTATTAATTTTTCAAATTGTAAAAAAAATATGTAATATTTATACACAATCAGAGACAGGTTAGTGCAAATCTTATCAATATTATGTGTAAAGTGGTTGGATTTTTTTAGATTACTTAGTTATAACTTTGTTAATGTATTTATTTTTTTTAAAAATAATTATTTTTATTTTAGGTCTGATGATGCCCGTAATGGGTGAAATATAACCTACATGCAAAATTAACTATTGTTATTTTACTCACCTTTAAAGATCCTATTAAATATTATCCATAAGTATGAAAGGTGTAAACTAAGAAGAATTATTTTCAAATGGTGGCAGATATTTTATAAAAACTAGGAACTACGGTCTTGAGTTTAAGCATTGACACACTGTCTACTGATCGGTGTTTAGGGCTACATCTACATTTAATATATCTAGGTGGACCAGGATGCTGATATATCAGCTAAAGAAATAAACACAATAGAGAAATAAGCACATTGTTGATTAGAAGTTTAAATACAGAGGACATATTTATCTTATAGAAAGGTATAATTAGTGCGAATTTTAGTTCATTCGGCAAAATAGTTCGGAATTTATTTAGCGTTAAAGTTTCAAAATTCAAAAGTCGATATTTTCAGATATCAAAATATTTAGTGGAATTGTTTTGTCGTATAAAGAGGTATAAGTTTTCCAACTTTTTTGGAAATCAGAAATTTTGTTGATTTTAGGAATTTTTAAAATTTTACCGGGCAGCAAAACTACGTGTAAAGACTGGCATTTGTACCAAGTTTTAATTCTCTTGCAAAAAACTCTCAAATCTTCTTAATAACACCCAAAATATGCAGTTTCTGCATTGCACATTGAAACGATACTTTTCCTTTAAGGAAAAGAAAAGAAAATCCATTTTAGCCTGTCCCCAGCTTACATTGGTTCCAACTTAGACTGGTTTCACTGCGCTTTATTTTCTTATTCCATTATTATAGTTCCTTATTTTTAAAAGATTAATTTTGAACTTATTACGCTAACTACCTTTCACCCCACTCTCCGAGCATGGCTCATCCAAATCCCTACATCTATCAGGTGATTTGATTTTGTTAATGTCTAGAAATGAAAAAGTATCTAACAATTTTCCAATTCTAATGTCAATGTACTGCAACAAAAATTTAATAATTATATATTTATAGATTTCTCATCACTCACAATCAAATGGAATTGCCAATTTTCGAGAGTTTTCATCCAACCAATGATGCTGAAACATTATTCAATATATCTTGTTTTCATAGTCGAGATATATTGCTTCTCTTCTCTACGTGGCTGTTTTATCTGAACAAGGAAAATTTTCGTGAATACACGTATTTAATTTATGTTTCAACATGTAAATCTACGTGTTTTTGAGTATATTTTATTTTCTCTCTGTTTCTCTAAAGACCGAGATTTTTACACTAGAACTAAAATCTGGGTCATTTGAATTTTATGAGTTTTATCTGAATGAAAATATATTCTTATTTTTTCCCCATTGTTATTAAAGAGTTATTGGGCGGTTTTATCTCTTTTGTTTTTGTCCAGAAAATGTTCACAATGTAGGATTGATTACTACTGACGAGAATGAGAAATTTGAGGTAGAAGAAATAGAAGCTGTTATTATTATTACTTTTTTTTTCTTGAATTAAACAAAAAGCTTGCACGTAAAATAAATTTTAGTATTTTATAAGATTGTAATAAGTCCTTAATAAATATTTTTTAAGAAAGGAAAAATTTCAAAAATTTCAATATAAGTAATTAAATAAATCATAAACAATAAAAGAACATAATTGATCATAATCTTTTTTGCTCATTAAGTTTTATTTTTTGATAAAATGCTTGATCAAACAATTTATTTGTATTTTTGTAAAACATCGAAAGCGATCGAAAGGAGTTAATATAAATAATTGGGGAATTAACCGGGTTCAGAAGTTTGATTCCTTTTTGTAATTTAAAATAATTATAACTGAAAACTGCTTATTTTATCGCTTGCAGACCAATCTAAAGGCTTTAGTGGGTGAAACCCTTTTCCGTGCATTGTCTCAGTCTATACATTTAACCTATATTCAAACCTTTATTTAACTTGTGCTTATTTTTAAGTAAACCTTTGTATCATATTTATTTATTTATTTTGCTTCCGAGCATACCGAAGGTAGCAAGCGAATTGTGAATTTAATATTGCTTAAAATATGTGTGGAGATCGAAGTGATAAATAAATCTTTTGACCATTCTTCCAATAAATAGGTCGCGAGGAAGCTATGGATCACAATTATTATTGGTGTACTATTTACATCCATAAATGCATTGTATGACTCTGGTAATTGAAATAAGCAAACTATAAATTACATGATATTTTATTTTTATTCAGGTAAGTATTGGCTATTTGAATCAATAATAATATCGTTCTTCTTATTTTTTTTTTTCTTTTTTTAATCTCATCTATTTACTCAAGGGAATATAATTTTAATGATCCATTGTTAAAGTTTTGATTGATTTATCACATTATTTATATTAATTGGTTTTCACTGGACATGGTTGTTTCTAATAATTAGCTCATTTATCAAGTAATTTCATTAATCAAGCAGTTTGCTTGCAAACTGCAGTTAAAAATCGATAAGGATCTCATTTTTTCTAGAACGAGGTACAACAATAGATTGTCTGGTAGAGCCCTTATTCATTTCGAATAATGGATACTTCATCTTTCTTTTCATTACTTGGTAACTCTTTGGATATAATAGGCAAGCTTAAACTCTAATACTTGATACTTGATTGAAACTTATTTTTCTATATTATCCCTTTTAATAATATTGAATTAAGTATGTGATAAAAATTTAAAAATTATAAATAAATATTTTTAGATAATCAATAAATTATAATGGGAACTTTGTGGAGAAATCATCTCAGAAATTATGCTTTAATCCTTATCAATAAATTAAAATCTATTTATCTACATTCTTATGAAGTTAAAGTTGATTATACTCGTATATTGTATGTATCTTATAATAAATAAAAATTGAACTTAATTATTAAGAGTATAATGAATTTTTAAACCACAATCTTTAAGGACATTGATATATATATTTTAACTGATCGTAGACACATTCGATGTAGTAATACAAAATATATATATGTGATAAAGTCCTACAAAAGGATATATATTTGGTGTAGTAATGCGCAGGAGGCATATTTGATGTAGATATACAGAAGACATAGGTATTTGTTTTTAGTAATACAGACGACTTATCTGATCATTATCGAACTGATTATTATCAATTAAAATTGTCAAATACTGTCTTTATATAAGCATTAGATATTATAGATTATTGATAATAACTAATCTATTTTGCTACTTTTTTTTACTACGTTTTTATTAACTTGGTTTCTTGTTTGTTTGTTTGTCCGGTACAAATCTAGCAATCGAATTTTAACTAACATCCCGAGTAGCTAGACATTTGAAACTCTCAGAACACGATGACAATGCATTATTTTAATACTTTTAGTCATTTTTCAGCAGAATTTAATTCGTTTTCAGCAAATTTGCTGAATGAAAAGTTAGTTCGGAAAAAATCCGCAAGTTATTTTATTTGTTTTGTCATATCCCATAATATTTACAATCTTCATTTTGACAGGTTTCAAATTTATGATTTTTATAAATAAGAGATAAACATTTAAATGACAGCAAAACAGGAAATATATCGATTATATTATTTCAAATATATCGATGGCACGGTTTAAGAAAATTTAAAAACGTAGTATATAAAAAGATCTTTTTACCTTGCAATTATTTCAAAATCTCATTAGAAACAACTAATTTTACTTTTATATATAATTTATTTTTATAAAAGTTCAGTTTGAGATTCCTTTATAATTCAGAACTTATTAGAGAATTATCTGAGATTTTGCGACAATTTTTAGACATAAATCAGTATCATTCCTTAAATGGAATTATACTACTACTAAACTAAGCTGACTTTGTTATCTACTACTGAAATCTAAGCCATAGGGACTTAAGTTTGAGGCAGTTAGTTTGTTACACCTTATTGACCAATTACCCGACTGGGACCATTAGAGATAATATATATATAGCGTGTAAATTGCTGTAGTTTTCAATTCACTCTTTTGCTGTTTTTATACGGGGTTTCTTTTAGTCTTTTGTCGTTTTAATCAAAATAGGGATGTATTTAATGAACGGGTCAACATTTATTGGCCCTGCTCAAACTGTTTGAGGTCAATCAGGGTTACTCATGATTCATTGCTGCTTGTTACACTTCTGACATCATCACTACACAAATAAATCAGTTTATAAATAGATTCCTTTATTTTTATAATTGAATTATTTGAAGCGAATTTATAGTTAAATATTTAATTTTAAAAGTACGTGCTTATTATTTTAAAAATATATAATACCTAATAAATTAAAATCTTGGAGCTTTACTGTCACATTCGTAGTACATAATATACATACCAAGTATTACGATGGTACAAAAAAATAAATGTGTGATTTTAAATGATTAACATGCTTTTAATATCCATTTTTTGAGTCCAAAAAGTCAGCATTTAGTCTATCCTCTGCAGCCTATACTCTGTGCTGACGTGTGGACTACTGGGCCGGTTTCGATTACATTCAGCATTAATGTTCAGAAAAAACCTTACCTCTAAGCGAAATCAAGAAGTTAATGTACCTCTAAATTTGCCCCCCCCCCCCCCCCTAAAAAAAAATCCTATATAATAATTAATTTAATTGATTTATTTTGTAGCATATCTAATTAGTGTTCAACAGGTGGTTATTTACTTTTTGATTTTTAATAAAATCAGATTTATATTCATCAATATCGTGGGAACTAGATTTTACTCGGGAAAATACTTATATGTAGAGTTCGGATCAATATGCACTTAAAAACCTCAATATATGCATTTGAAAATTGCGAAATATACTCATAATATATGCAACTTATCCCAAAAATATATGCACTTATCCCTAATATATGCACTTATTCCTGACATATGCATTTATTTCTAATACATATATAAACTCTAATAGGCAGCTATAAATATTGAATTGTGCTAAGTAAAGTGCATTTAGAGGGTTTAAAATACTCAAAAACCTGGCATTTGAAGATTAGGCAGTGGAATACACAAGAATAACCACCAAAAATAGAGTTATTGACTATATTTTAAAAACAATTAAAATTTACCATTATTTTACAATTAATTTTTAATAAATTATTTAAATTTAGTAAACAGTACGAAAATTTGTCTGATCTACTAAGACCTCCCTCTAATTTTTAATCTTAAAATTTCGTCTGCTGTCAGAAAGAACCATTTTTAAACGTGAAAACGTTCTCAACGTCGTACCACTGGAACTTATTTTAGGGCAGCGACGTCAGATTTTCTATTTCTTCTCTACACTCCGCCCCTTCCAGGATCCGGGTGACGTTCTCCACAGTGGCCCAGCCCGGATTACGATGGAGAACTGCGTCCATTTTTTGTCTAAGTCTTTTCCTAATCGGACCCAGTTTTTCAATTATATTTGGATCTCTGAGTGGCTTTACGGTTGTTTAGGGCACTCTTTGATTTTGGGATGGCCAAATTTGCTGAATCTTCGAAGCCCTCTATGACCTTAATGTAATTCTCGAATGCAGGTGTTGTGTATTCATTTGGTTAACGAAGTTATTTTAATCCGATAATAAGGGCAGCAGTCTATAAATCGTCAGCAGTAGCTTTGTCCGGGATTAAGTCGAAAAACAAGAAAACAAGCCTTCTTACGGTATCAACCAGTAGGGACTCCCGCTTCTGCCAGGACCTCTTGTCCTGGCAGAAGCTTAGGATGCACTTATGCCGGAAATATACAATTATTGTATGGAATAATACCCGAAATATGCAAAAATGCAATTTTAAATTTGAATTTAAAGTGGTCTAGTGCATTCCAAACATCAATATCCATAAAGAAAAATCACTTGGGGTAATAAAAAAAGATATGCAAAATCCTAACTCTACTTTCTACTTATATGGTTAGATTGAACTAAATTTTAGAATTGTTTATTAAGTTGTTCAAATAAATTACGATTTTCTAAAATCTTACTAGTGGAAACCGGACCAAATTTTGACTATTGAAGAAAAAAAAACATTTTTTATTATTTTTTAGGTACCATCCTTTTTTACGTAAAAATGTTGAAAATCGATTTTCAATTTCTTTATAAAAAGAATGTGTTTGATTATAATAAATGAGGGAACGATAAAAGGTTTTGATAATGTTTAATTTAATAGAAACAACTTGAAAGCTATGTCTGTGTGTGTGTGTCATTTTAGAGTAAAATATTATGAAATATATTAAACATGATCGATTCAATTTATTTTTTATTTATCGACACTGTCAATAATTTATATTTTTAATTTTTATCTTTCAAGAGGATTGAATTAAATTTTTAGTATTAAAACCAAACTTAAAAATAGATCGACATGGTGGAAAAGGGAAAGATATATGTATATATACAAATGAAAAATAAAAAATAGAAAAATGGGGCAGAAATATAACCCTGCGGCATACTGAGAAAAAATATTCTGTTTGAGACAGGGCTCAATGTATTGGTTTTGGTTTTATATATGAAGTCAGAGGTTCTGTAGTCGAACACCTGCACTGCAAGCAGTGAAATATTAGAATATATATTCAAGAGAATCCTTCACTCACCTCCACAAATCATGAATGAACTGCTTGCTTGTCCTAGAGCTTTCCTCCATCTATCTCAAGAAAATATTTTCTATGTAAGTTGAAAGAGGAAAAATTATGTTTTGAATAATTTAGCTGGGCTCCTCCAAAAATATATATCTAAATGTGTAATATTTTTAAATCATTGTTTGTACTTCTGAATTTGAAATGAGAGATGAAGTATTGATTACTTTAGTTTTATTGTAATTTAAGTGCGATTATGTATTCATGTTACTAAAGTTGTGGCTGTGTTATACATATTTGAATTAGAAAAAACGCACATAGTCGTAAAATGTATGTTTAGATTTTCGACTGTTTCTCCAATGTGTGGTAGCAACTCATCATAAAAGAGGTGTAGTTTAATAACCCAAAAAAGTAGCAATAAACTCAGTTATGACATTTTACTTTGGCTTTCCCCTCTTATGGCTTTTAATCTAAAATTTTCGAACTAATCTTACCGTGCAAACTGCATCTTAATAAAAGCCCATAATTTCGCTTGCATGACCGCACCGGATAAGGTTTAACTATGAAAAACTAGATGAACCATATTTAATTAAGAACTAATATTTTAGTACATCCACCGATAGCTTTTTCTGTTTTTTACATTTATTAATTTTAATGTAATAATTATTAGTGAATCTTTATTCTGTTCCTTTTAATAATTGATATTTGTTACGCTAAATAACGTTGATTGTTGCTTATTCCTAGTGTGATTTCCTAACTAGTAATTTCTTATTTGTTTATATGCATATACTCTACATATACAGTAAAACTTGCCTAAGCTGAAAGGCCTCGGTTCCAGACAAAAAAATCTACCTTTGCAGGTTTCCAGCTTATACATGTTCCAGCTTAGACAAGTTTTACTGTATATGTATACGTATATAACTAAAACTTAGTTAGGTAATTCATTAATGTTTACTGTTCTAAAGATTGGGATTTCTTGAATAACGCCTAGGTCAGAGCCTGAGCGCAGTTTCCCTACGGCTTTTTTAGGTTTATCATATTAATGATATTAGAAGTGACTTATTGTCACCTTTTTATCGCAGTACTTATTTATCACAATGGATATACATATATTTTTTTCCGTTCTGCGAGGTGACCCTTATCCATTTTTCTGTTGTTTTTTCTACTCGTTTCACCTTCGAGCTGTAAATAATATAGATTACCATTTTGGTTTTTGAATTCCGCCTCTACTTTCTCTCATCTCGCTTCTCTCACTTACACCCTTCTTCGCGCGAACGAACTTAAAATCACAGCAGTATCCCCATATTTCTTATTTTAACGCACTCTTATTTGTTTTTATGAGCATGCAATCATAAATGACACGTGAATTTACTAAAACATATAACGAGGCTCGAAGTGTTAAAGTTAAAGACACTCATATACATATTTTAATTTTTAAAAGCCTGACTAAAATGCATTGCATTATTCTCATATACCATGAAAGCTATTTCGTAATCTCCATCTCACTTTTTCACCCCCTTCCTATTTTTTGTAATATATTCACACTGATACATAGATGTAAAATACACTACAGTACACAGTCACACTGAACAACGCGTAATCTGTCACTTTTTTTATCCTTTGTCACTCGTAAATTCTGCTCCCTTCTCTTTCTTTTATACACACACACTATCACACATCTGTGTTGTACACTAGCGTTAAAGTCGAACACGCATGCTATATTACTAATGGCGGCAGGCCCAACGTGTCGGTCCCTCGGCGCTGTGAATATCGATCCACCTCGGTTAAAATCCGGTACTTTGAATTCCGTCCTGATGCCCGTTCCTTTTTTTCAAAATCCCACTACCTAATGTTTTATTTATGTGCTTTTTTACCCCTCGTATTTTATTTTTAATTTAAAACTACATCAGACTTTGACTGACAATTTAGGTCGATCGAATGAGACTCGGACAAATTGAGGCTCAAATAATGTGGTTTTGTCTTAGAATACAATGAATGTTTTGAATATACGATCTGTTAAAACCACTTTCTCAACACTGATCCCCATGTTTTGACTTCAATACATTTAACAGATAATTTTGGCATTTCTTGTTGCGTGGACAAGGATTCAAAAGTTAGTTATAAATAGAAATAATCTAATAATAAATAGAATTATAATTAATAAATTAATTATTAATTAATTAATTTGTTAAAATGTTTTTGTATTGGTAGA
>KZ651669.1:219381-237352 GCA_001010745.2 Gerris buenoi | reverse complement strand
AATTATAATTAATTCTTATGACCGAAGAAACCCTTTTAGTAACTTGCTGGTAAGTACTTGACGGGATTTTTTTAGAAACAAGAAGCTTGCTTATACAATAATTATTCATAAGTAATATAAATAAAAATTTTAAAAAATCTTAAAATAAATTTAATTATATTTGTATAATAATTTATCTAAGTATGTATGTACATTTTCCCGTATAATGTTAGGTTAAGGGAAAACCCCCATTTGATAATTAATTCAAATGTTGTAACATTAACATTACCTTAAAAATGCATTCCATTTAAATGGCATGAAAACAGAATAAACAAAAAACTTTTTTTTATTAATGGAACGTATTTACATATTTTTGCATTAAATAGGTAATACTCGTATATGTATCCAGCTTGGTGTTTTTTACTAGGGAGGTAGCCTCATGTAAATGTTTAACTTTTTTTTTTGTAAAATGTGTTAAATTTAATGTGATATCTGCTTATACTTTTTAGTAGAATTTCTTTCTTACTATATTACCAGACTTGACCATATTATTCTTTGGATTTGTACTGGTTTGAACTGAGGTATGAACCGAACTTGGTTTGGGATCCCTTTTAACTTTATCTAGTTAATGGAATCCCTCTTAATGGTTTGAGGTTTGTTTAATGATTTGAGTTAGCGTCATTAAAACCAAAGTACTTCCCTCCTGTAATATTATTTTCCCTCCTTGCACCTTAACTACTAATTCCTCCTGGAAGCTATGAATTTAACGCAGAAGACTTTCACAAATTGTAATTATCTGAAAACAAGTTCACTCTCCGAATTTTTAATTAATTAAAAATAATTATAATTATAAGAATGCTCACAACTTGAGATGTTTTTTTTTTTTTTTTTTTTTTTTTACTTTAGTTTTTGGTAAAGTACATAAATTTAAATTAGTCGTGTGAATCCATTTAATTAAAGAAAAGCCTTTCTTTGCCTATTATAATAATACAAATTATAAAATAAGTTTTTTATTTTTTTAATTGAAAAATATGTGCATATTTACATCTGTCCCCCTCTTTTTTTAAGCATTTTGTACATTTTATCAGTAGGAGAGTACTACGCCCCACAAGGTCTGCCCAACGTTTGTGGTTCAGGCGTCTTAATTTGCGCAATCTCATATATTTCTGCGGTTGAAAAAAAAACTCTGCGTCAGCTGCGTCTAAATGTACTTAAAGGTACCTTCAGTACAAAAATAGTTTAAAAAAAAATCTTTAGAACATGGTGTAGAGCCTAAAATACTGGGCCTATTTCACTGAAATTTGGCATGTATGTTCAGAGAAATCGTAAAACTAATGTTTGCTCTAATTTTGGGGCGCTACCCTCCAAAAATTAATTAACTTGTGTATTTAAAGAGGAATTCAAGTGTCTTTTTCCCGGACGAAATCTAATTTTCGAGACATCGATGAAAATAAATTTGATTTACCTGTATACCGAAAACGAAAATATTAATAATTAGTTATCAGTTGAACAATTTCAAATTATGTTTAATTATAAATTAATTAAAGTAATATATTAACTAGGTGGCATTTAAATTTTTAAGGAAGAGTTGTGCTCGAGTTTATATATATATATATATATATATTTGATATCCCATAGTATATTGATTTTATCAATTCCATACCTGCGAAAGACAGGGTTATTTATTTTGTTAATTAGTTTTTTCTTATCTTTTTTGTGAGAAAAACATTTTTTTAATGGACAATTATAAATTTTCTTCATACCTACTATAGAGAGGAATAAACTATATCAATAAGAAGTAATGTTTTAATTGATATATTTCTTCTTCCTTATTTCCATTTGTGATTATAATATGTATAAATGTTCTGTTTCAATTTGAGAGACAGGTTTCATTTACACTCCTTTTCAAAACATTCTAAATGTCACGAGAATTCAATTATCCAACCGTTTTGTCCAACCGGGTATCATTAAAATAACATTTCTGGGTAATTGCAGAAAGCTTATGTAGTAGAAAGCATAACATGTTTTCCATTGTTATTTTACAATTTTGGAACATGTAAACGTTATTTTAAGTAATCCAATTTGTTGGAAGCCCTTCTTAATAGTAGTGTTATTTAAAGTGTATCACATTAAAGTGAAGGTTGATGATTTGTAATTGCATTATTTAATTACAGATTGTTGAAATCTTCTGCAATCTGGATATGAAGAGCTCCTGGGTTTATAAAAAGATTAAATGAATTTATTCTTGTTTAACTTGATGCGTAGACTTCTGTGAGTTGTCTTGCAATATATAACTTGGTTTTCCAGTTAAATCTGAAACCCTTATTTATTATTTCAGTTTTATATATACCAATTCCATTAATAATTCCCGCCCGGAACATTACATTTACTTTGATGATGAAATTTTTCCCGTGGAGTCAGAAATTATTAATTTTTATATAATTTAAAGGTACATAATTAAAATTACTCTAACTATACGAGCAATTAATCTATATATATAAAATCCTGGTTCAAAGGGTCAAAAATTTTGGTTCAAAGGGGTACGGGGTACAAGCAATGAATACCCTTCATCTTCATGATGCATATCGTTGCAATGCTCTTTAAGAGTACAGTAATTGTTGTTATATACAGTTTTCATATTTTCATTTAGGAGGGGGGTAAATTTAGGATATTTGCTAATTATTTTATTAAAGAGGAGGGGGATATAAGTAGGAGGGATAGAATCTAGATATTCTCGCATAGCAAAATAATTTGTATGCTTCCCTGGTAGTTTATAAACTTATCAAATATAAAAACACTCCGTAGCACGGGTATCCAGCTAGTAACGTAATAAAAATTAAATTTAAAATGTTTATGGTAAAAAATTGTCATTTTAGTCTTCTAATGAGAGACCTGCTAGTCATTATTAAAGAATATGATATGAAGCCTAACTTGATACAGAATAGTTACTAGTTCTATCAGTTATCTACAGTACTAGTAGTACTGCACTGCAGTACTAGCAGTCAGTATTAGTTATCTTAATATACCTCAAATATCTGCTGTTTTTGGTCAATTTTTCGTTTTGTCTAGCCTTACTTTTATTACTGTTAATTGTTAATATTTATCTTAATGCGATGCACATATTACGTTATGATCTGGAGTAAAGAGTTATCTTTATATTTTTATATAAAAATCGTTGGAACGATGTTGTTTCCAAGTATATATTTTTTTTATCTAATTGTCACATTATGTAACGATCCTTACTAAATCGTATTTACTGGTATTGTGGTCAATATTAATTACGTAAACCTTTTCAGGTAACATGTTACGTCGTTCCTCTAAATAAATTATATTTTTTCTAGGCTTGAAAATGGCTAGGTAGGCCGAAACGTTGCCACATAAATGAGTTTGATTTATTACCCTTAATGGATCCAACACTACACTTGAACGAATAAAAAACTTTTTTTTTAAGGAATTATTTCCGAATTAGGTGATTTTTGTGTTTAAGCTATACTTGCCCATAAAACGAGTAAACCCATAACAAATCTCAAACTTTAATTTTGGGGCTAATACAGTTGTTTTTTCTTCTCAATATACTCGTAATATTCCTATGTATATGAGAAAGTAAAAATATCGTGATATCGGAGAAAAAAGAAAATCGAGAGATTGTGAGATGTATATTATTTGAAAATGTCTGTCCGTCTTATGCGAAGAACCTAAAAATAATCGTGTTAAAAAAATCACACTCAGTGAGAATGAATTTAAATTCTATATATTGTGGAAGAAAGAAAGGAATCGATTTAAAAAAAATGAAATAGGACCTTTGAAGTTTGAAGCTTAGACTTATTAAAGTAGCGACCTGTCTTAACCAAGTACCGACTAGATTTTTTATTTATTTCACTTTTCAACTATTACTTCAAAGCGACATTATTTTTAATATGATATCAGGAAGTAAACTTCCCTTTATTTTTATATTTTATTTCTTTGATATTAATCGCTTCTTTAACATTGATTAACTTTTATATTAAGCCAATGCAAAAACGTTTTTGATAATATTAAAAAAGAGTGAGGAAGTGAATCCTTGATTTATTTTTTTTTTCTTTTAGAGACTTTGCTCAAACAAGCTTGAAAAAGTGAAAAAAAAATGCTTTCGTAAAGATGTAAGGTATCAAGGGACAACAAGGTAGAAGAAAAATTAATTTCATCATTTTTAATAACAAAAATTCAGAGGTCCCTAAGGCTCCCCTCATTTTTCTTCCTCGTTTTTTTTTCTTTAACAATGGATGAAGGAAAGTTCACCTCAAGGTATAAAAAAGAACTAAAGCTAGAAAGAAAAGATCCAAGATGAAAATTTCTTAGGTGAAGGTTTTAAATTTCTCACGGTAAAATCATTTTTACTTAGAATCTAAAGAATCTCCCTAGACAGACCTTACCTAAAATGAAGAAGGAAAGAAAAAGATATAACGGATATTTGAAAATGGTTGTCTAAGAGCATATAACTCCCATGGCAACCTTATTTCTGAATAAACTGAGGTAAAACTCTGAGAAAATATTAAATAAGGAAAGAAAAGGCTTGTATTAAGTTATAAGTTTTATGATTTTGGCTAAGTGAAAATGTTCACAAAAAAAATCACCAAATATTGAAATTTTTTGTATCACAAAAAAATCACCGAAAAACGCGGTATGAAGTAAATTAAAAAAAAAACCGGTCCGAGACAACTCAGACAAACTTTCTCATATATGTTCATTTAATTAGGTGCTATTGGAAATTTCAACAAAAATATAAAAATAACTTCTCCCGGGAGGGGAATCGAACCCAGGCTCTCTCCATCCGCGTTTTAAGCTATTTTCTCAGGAACTTGATTTTTCCCGGGAAAACGGCTTATATCATTAGATTCGTATTTAAATTGACTACATTTTAGAATTTTTTAATCAAAATCGTCGGAACCGTTTTCGAGAAATAATTTTTATTTCGTGTTTTTTCAGAGTTTTTGGGGGGTAGCGCCCTCAAATTTGAGTTAAAATTCATTTCTCGATTTCGCCTTGGGGATTATTTTTTTGAACGTGTATGCCAAATTTCGTCAAAATAGGCCCAGTAGTATAGGCTCCAGGCGTCTGCACAGACGATAGACAGACAGACGACGGCCAGACATTTTTTAAATAACACTTTTTTGGACTCAAAACGTGTAAATCCATCAAAATTTCAAAATCGAATTTTCGCGCCATCACAATACTTTCTCTTTATATGAGAAAGTAAAAAAAAGAAAAGAACTAGGCAAAACTTTCTGGGTTTCAACTTTCCTTCCTACTTCTATAGTTAAAATTAATTACATTTGTATGAGACTTAATAACCGTGGAAAATATCTTTATAATATATTGTAAAAATGTTTTTCTTCTTGTTTTTATCATAAATGTAATGTATTTATCATTTTATTTATTTTTATAAAATTTTAAATTAATGCAGTGTGGCAATTTGCGTGGAAACTAGCTGCGTGGAAACTAGCTATCTCTTTCGATTTCCGTGGAGTCACACTTAATTTTAAGCAATATTAAATTATAAGTAAATATGGTAAAAACTGGATGATAATTTTTTAAATGATATAGGTATTAATAAATAAAGTAAGTGCTAATACGTAAGAGAAGAATGAACTCAAAATGAAATTATATGGGACCTGCAATGGGCTTATTATTTTTTTAAAATTTTATCATAATCGGACCGGCTGTTAGATATGTTCGTTCGCAGTAATGTCGAACCACATAGAGGGATGAGACCGAAATTGATTCCTAATGTATGAAACAGATATCTGTCAATACATAACAAAATGTCGTTTTTCAGAACAATCACAAGGCATCGTGTAATTTTGTTTGAACCATTTGCATTCAGAGATAGAATTCGGAAAAATAATTATGCATTTTGTTCTAGCGCATTAATTCTATGTTCAAAGCCGTGATTGTAAAGTTAGTGAACAATTAATTAAAGGCATTAGATAGAACATTAATATCTTGGGTTATAGGTTTAATTCCTAGTTGACCCTGTACATTTTTATCTTTATAGTATGTGAACCATTTCAATTTCCGCTTCATTTGAATAAAGTGGCCTCCTTTAAATTAGCTTCATTCCCAAAAACGAGAAAATTGTTTTAACTTTGTAATGTTTGGACTTTTAAATTTTAAACACCAGTGAGTTTCTTTCCGCATGACTTCAATAAGATAATTTTTTTAATGAACAAAACCACATTTTGAGAACCAGTATTACATTGAATATGTACCATTTATTTATTTTATCTACCATTAAAAGTTATGGCACCTAAGGTTAAATTATTCTGTATCTGTCATTCGAACTGCTAAACTTTTATAGTTTTTACGAATATCAATTCAACCATAATACTTAATAATAATCTCTTTTTAAATAATTGTATTTAAAAATTAATGTAGCGTAATGAAGTTCACAGTGAATTGAAAAGGTAATACAAGTTCAAAGTCAAATTAACATTTGACTGTCGGTGTTCTGTTTATGGCCGTTGGCCTATTCAAACAAGTAGCTAAATTTGCTATAAATATGTCTATTTGGTGGTGTCGTTGAGGAGGAAGTTAGAATGATATTATTTTGTACAGTTTCCGTACTGGCATCTCATATCCCCTGCCACATAAATAAGATGACAATAACATATTCTCTGGTACTGAATAATATTATGTCTGCCTTTTGTCGTCAATATGGTTCATTTCTACTACCTTTATTTCCACTCAGGTTACTGCCTTAAAATGTAAAAGCATAAAAATAGTTACGTTTTAATACGATAGGTACCGAGAAAGCTTTGTGCCACTTAGCTTTCTACATTAGATCTTATCAGGTTAAGTTGAGAAAATTTGAATTCGATAATAACCATTATAATTCTGATTATATTTAAATTAATAATCTTTTTCATATCGCTAAAATTATCAAATCCTAATTTTTAAACTAATACAACTTTATTAGTCTTTAGCTTTATAATTAAAATAATATTAGTGTAAAATAGACTGCCAATTAGTATGGCACATAGCTTCCTCGCATTCTATCATGTACTTTATTGTTATATTAACATTAACATTATTGTTGTATTACTTTATTGTTATATTATTTATTGTCTATAAACTATTAATAGTTTTAGCGATCTTTAACACTTCATAGCGGTGTCGCTGTTGGTTTTACTAAAAAAATGTATGTGTAAAAAATGTTCGTCTCATTGAATAGATGAAGTTTGATATTTTCCCCGTCCTAAAATTCCAATTTTAAATTTAAAGTTCACGTTTACGTGAGCGTTACGCGTGATCGCTTAGACGGATAACTTTGTCCAACGAACTCGTCCTGGGCATTGGTTAAATGAACATGTCTACCGAATTTCATCAAAATCGGTCAAGAATTACTCAAGTTATCGTCGGACGTTTCAAAATTCGCGGACACACAGACCGACAGACAGACAGACAGACACGAGACCATTAATGTTCCCTGATGTGTGAAACGGATTTCTGTCTTGAAATTTTTAAAATCGGAGACATAAAAGTTTTTCGTTCTCAAAAGTGAACACAATGCTTCCGTTACCTTCGGTAAGCTCGGAAGCAAAAATAAAATATTTTTTGCAAAAAAATAGCAAAATTGATTTCTTTGTCATAAAATTAAATATTAAGCTTTTTTTATAATTAAACTAGAATATTAAACTTTTTGTCTTAAAAACTTTACATTTTAATAGCATACAGTAAAATTTTAAGATGACTTTGAAACTTGACTTTTAATTATAATATCTCTATTTCTTTAAAAGAGATTATTTTAGTGGCACCATAATAAAAGAGAATATTTTATTAAGGTAAGATCTAATTTCTTTGTTATAAAACAAAATTAAACCATCTTAATTTATTCAATGAATATACAATTTTATTTTCCACTTTCTATTGTAATGTAATGACTTATTAAATATTAATTTTTAAATTGTTTGAAAAAAAAAAAATGTAAAAATTGTCTAAAAATCTCAATAAATTTTCCAATTTTGTCACTTAAAATTCTAAATATCAGAATTAAAAGTTTGAAATTATAAAAGTTTAACCCTTTTCGGAACGTTCTTTTATTATTATTAGTTTTATTCATTTTCTTCTAAAGTTGGACTTACTGCAAGTTAACGATGTATGAGTTAGAACAACCTTAGCTAAAACTAAAAACAATTTTCTTTCTATAAATTACACTTATATGGTATTTTATAAAAATACTTTTGTATGATATAAACATAACTGTTATTCACAGCTTAAATGCAAAATTTATTTCATTCCCTTCGCACATTTAACTATTACAGAGCCAAACGATTAAATAAAACTGAATTATTATGTATAAAAAAAAAAAAAAATTCCTCTCCCATACACTTATTCTAGTGTATTGAATGGTAATGTTTTTTATTCTATGTGCTTGGCATTAAGGCGTCAAGTATAGTGAAAAACAATGGATCTGGCACAGAAAAGGAAATAACCCCCTCGAACTCTTCTTATTTCCATTGTACTTTCTAGTCTAAGCAGTGTTGCCAATGAAAGAAGATTTAATGTCCCCATTCATTAAGCTTTCGCTTCAAAAACAAAAAAAGGGGTTAAGGGTTCTATCTTTTTCACTACTTTACTACCGTAGTGAAAATTCTTTTTTAATTCAAAAATCTTATTTATAAATTTTATTCTAACCCCAGATCATGTATATTTAACCTTCGCTGTATGGGATGGCTATTATTACATTCATTTTTAAAAATAAAAATTCCAGTCACAATTTTTTCTTTCCATGCCAACTCATAAGTATACTTGAATAAGATCTGAAGAAAATGTCTCTATATGCAAATTTTATACTTTTAAATTTACCTAATCAGCTTTCGAAATTTGTAGGGGCAACAAACTTAAATTAAAAATACCCTAGCATAATTAAAATAGACTAAAGTTAATCCCTAACTCTATATTCTATCATAGAAATTGGTGATTGCCTTGGATTATTTCAAAATGAATTCTTTAGTAAGTAAACAGGTCTTATCTTTCGTGGAACTAAGTCACTACTCAGGTTTCACTACTAAAACAAAGACAATTAAGTCTGAAGGAAAACCAAGAGCCCTTATAATTTCCTGCGTTTGTCTATATGTAGGTCGTTAGCGTTAACGACCCTAATTTACAGGTGGGTACCTGTACATTCGAAAATACCTAACAAAATAAATTAAACCTTTTTGGAGTTATGACTTTTGACTTATAACCTAAACACAGGAAGATGGAGAAATGTAGGAAAGACCACAAGAATCATTGCTCTTATTATTTTTTACGCAATTACTAAAAAAACATTGAGAACGTCTTAAGTACTAATATATATTTGGTTTCTTGTGTTTTACCAATTCATATTTGCTCCTTGTGCCCTCAATTATTGATTGTCAAAAACAATCAACCGGTTTTTAGATTTTTTTTTTTTATTATACGTTACATATTTTATGAGAAAAAACCTTATTACTTCAGACTTACAAGTAGCTTCATTTAATAATTTAATTTGGATATGACTAATTACATATTACTAAAAAACCGATAATATCAATGCACTTTAATTTCTATGGAATAAGATAATTGGAACTCGTTTATTTTTACTACTTTTTTATCAACTTGGTTTGTTTGTTTGTTTGTTTGTCCGGTACAAATCTGACAATCAATTTGTAACTAACTTCCCGAATAGCTAGACATTTGAAACTTTTAGTATAGCTCAGAACACGATGACAATGCATTATTTTAATACTTTTAGCCATATTTTAGCAGAATTAATTGGTTTTTAGTAGATTTTGCAGCGTGGAAAGTTAGTTCGGAAAAAATCCGCAAGTTGTTTTATTTGTTTTGCCATATCCAATATTTACAATTTTCATTTTGACGGGTTTCCAATTTGTGATATTTATCTCTGAGATTTTTATAAATAAAAGATAAACATTGAATGACAGCAAAACAGGAAATATATCGATTATATTATTTATATTATTCAATTTATCAATGGCAGGGTTTAGATTTGGTATTGGGGAGATCCGTTGTACAAAGATTTGTCCTTTTATAGGTTCAAGATCAGCTCTCGAGCTAGATGATTGTCATTTATGTAGTTAGTCCAGTCAACGAATGCTCTAGAATGGTTTGTAGGCAGACCTTTTGATATATTTTGTTTTATTTTTGGGATGTGCTTAGATGTGTTTGGAGATGATTATACCAAAAGTCCCCAGCCCTAGGGTCAGTGCTGACTCCGTGGCGAGGCAAAATGTGTCCTGTTTTTTGGTCTTTTGCCAATATCTGGGAAACGGTGTGTTCTAGCTAAAAAGTAGTTATGTTCAAGATAAAAGCTGAATATATTTTCTACATTATAGTATATCTTCTATTTTTTTTGTATCTCTTACCGTTTAGGAGATACCCGCTGTTGAAAATGGAACTTTTTTAAAAAAATTACATTTTTTAATACATTTTGTCTCCTACTGTCTAAACCAGTGGTTTTACAGTAAAACTGCACATAAATGAAAATGTAGAGCAATAAATTTCCTTAAAACGCGTATGAATTTTAATATTTTATCATATGTAGTTATGAAGTTATGGTAGTTTGAGAAAAAATATAGAAAATGAAGATATGTTAAATATTATGAGGGTCGTGAAAGACGCTTATATTAGTTGTGGAGTAAATTCGCAATTAATGTATTAATAATGCTTTAAAATCTATGAATATAATTAGGAAAGCTAATAATAAGATATCGTACAAGAATATTATCATAAGTTGAAACTCACAAGAGGCGCCTTTACTTTACTCCTAAAGGGAGTAAAGAACCTAGGAGTGGCTGTTTCACATCGACATTTGACTCTTACGTATTCAGAGAAGGTTGGCACAAGAGACGGTCGGGAAGAGGCTCCATTGATCCTGTTTCATCTTCATCTGTACTGGAGAAGCCGTTGAGGCAGTGCCCTTGGCAGTTGTGGCATACTACAGAGCAGCTCAAACCTACATTTCGGCAACTAAATTACTTCGGCAGCCATTAAGACACTTACAGGACAGCAAATTTAAAAATTTTTCAGGGGCTACTATAGGTCTTTAGTGAATATTGGATGAAGCTTTTCCATTCCTCTGGCGTTAGACCTTTTCTCCCAACCCCATTGTTCAGGATGGTGATGCATTCTGAAACTGTGCTACTTTGCAGCACGCTCGGCAGTAGGGTTGAAATGTCAGGCTCGATGTTGGAAACCCACTTCATGAATGAGAGGTATTGGTGGGAGTTTAGGGATGTCCCACTGGGTGGAGCACCGTACCACCTTAAGAAAGACGTCCATCCTGCATTTTCTACTTCAGTTGGGATTGAAAACTCGTTCATGAAGACGTTAGCTGCTAGGTGTAGATCACAGTTTTTCTTATACAACTTCAAAAAACCAATTTTCCCCTTCTGATATGCTGGAGAAGTCGTATCGCATTCAATAAAAGCATAAATGTATGTGATCAAGACAGAGTTGTTGTAGATCTTTGGACCAGAAGGATAGGGGCTTGTTTGCCACACCTAGGCTTCATAAACATTATTTCTTGATGTGTTGGGCCTAACTCCATTAAGATTACTTATAGATCGATGTCCTCTCCAAAAATTACTACTTTGGATGACTTCATTTCAATCGCTTTTGCATCGATAAGAGTATCAGCATCGTCATCAGCCACTTCAGTCACTACGCTATTCGCCTGAAAACAGGACTTGAGTAAAGCAATTAATTGGGACTTGTTGTTCATGTTCATTAGACAAAAAGTTATCCTGCTTTAAGGGCGATTATCGAGTCCATAGCACAGTTAATGTTCACCGACTTTTTTACTCGATACCTTTTCCTCTGCTCAGCAGATTTTGTGCGTGTACAGTGTGTGAGTGTTTAATACGATTGTGCAAGTCTTGCCTGAGTTGAGTAGTGGCGTTTGACATTATTTCAGGTATCTATCTCATATAGATGCCATGGTAGACCCATGTATATTTTACCTTAACAAAAAATTATAACCCTGGTTAAACAAGTAAAAAAAAATAAATACAATCAATATCAATTTATTAACACCTCAACCCTACGAAAATGGTAAAAAAAATTTTTTTTTTAAGAAATTACGATAACTTCATAATTACATATGATGAAATATTAAAATTCATACGCATTTTAAAGGAAATTTATTGCTCTACATTTTCATTTATGTACAGTTTTACTGTAAAACCACTGGTTTAGACAGTAGGAGACAAAATGTATTAAAAAATGTGGTGCAAATTAAATTTTTTAAAAAAAGTTCCATTTTCAACAGCGGGTATCTCCTAAACTGTAAGAGATACAAAAAAATAGAAGATATACTATAATGTAGAAAATATATTCAGCTTTTATTTTGAACATAACTACTTTTTAGCTAGAACACACCGTTTCCCAGATATTGGCAAAAGACCAAAAAAAAGGACACATTTTGCCTCGCCACGGAGTTAGCACTAACTCTAGGGCTGGGGACTTTTGGTATAATCATCTCCAAACACATCTAAACACATCCCAAAAATAAAACAAAATATATCAAAAAGTCTGCCTACAAACCATTCTTTGACTGGACTAAGTGTAAATAAATTCAGAACTATTTTTTTTTTACTAACATTATATATTACATAACAATAACAATTATATTATTATCATTACATATGATTCAACAAAAAAATTTAAAAACGTAGTATATAAAAAGTTCTTTTTATCTTGAAATTATTCCTGCTTCATCTGTGGATTATATCTTTATAAATAAGGGACTTTTTTCGTTTACATATAAGTGATAATATTAACTTAAAAGCCACTTAAAAGCTTTAAATTTTTAAAATGTATTATACCATATGTTCAAAACATGACGCACCTGCTTATGGTTCCCATTCAACTGAACAGCGAAATTAATTTAATTTTAGGCATCCTTCATTTGAAACTTCGAGACTCGTTGCCTCTATTCTTGGAAACTTCTATCTACATTAATATCCCTACTTTATTGTTACTCTGCCATTAGCCGTATAATAAATCAAATTTGCATTGTAGAAGACAAAACCTGTCAATAATAAAATAATAAGGCAATTATGTGATAATTGATTTATTTTTTTATAATATTAATATAATTCAATGATTCATTGGCAAAAAAGTATATTTATTTATGTATGTATGTACAAAATTATAATTGCAGATGACCATCCTAAATGAATCTAGACCATTATCCTGTGTGGATGATAGATTTTTTTATTTTTTTTAACGATTATTTTTCTATTAAAATTACCATTGTAATATTTTTTTTGCTTGATATTTTCAGCATTTATTAAATTTGTTGCTTTTTTTTATCTGTTTCAGAGGTCAAACAAGAACTGGAAGACCTTATGGCCGACATCAAGAAAACCGCCAACAAAGTCCGTGCCAAACTTAAAGGTAAAGAAAAATCAAGTCTAAAATCAAACGTGGCAATTAATTAATTCACTGATTGGATAGGAATTTAATTGAGGCTGAGGGTTGGAGTCAGAGGGAAGAGTGCAGTGAAGCTCCAGTTATCTGATTACCTCCACCAACCTTTGAAAGCCTTTCATTAAACCTTGCCCCTGCATTAACTAAATCATAAAACACTTTATGACTCTGGGCATTATTCCCACTCAATCTAATAGTATTGCGTCTGTACTCAATCTAATATTATTACCCTATCTATATCTTCTGAAATAAAATTCATAAGAATGTGGTGACCTCCTTTTAGACACTGGATTTTTATCCTTTTTAATTTTAAAATTAATATGAAGTGTTAAATGTTCCTTTCTTTTTACAGGGATTAAAAATAAAAAAAAAGTGATTATTAAATTCAAGCAATAAATTGACCGACTAGAGACAAGCTTCAAAATTCCAATCTATTAATAATAGAAATTTGCTTGACAAAATAATTTGGTACTTTCTATTTCTTGGGCATGAGTGAAAATTGTAAAGCTAGAAACACCATTGACTTATTGAAACTTGAAAACCTTTTTGCGTAACCAATTTTAAATAAATGCAACGATTACAATGAGAAACGAGTACTTAATAAGAAAAGCTAGCAGTTACTATTATTAAATAGGTAATTGGAAATACATAGTTTAAAAAAACATTTAGCGCTTTCTCAGTATCAAATCAGATTTAAGCCTATTTTTTTCTCTGATTTCAGTTATTTTTAATTAATCAATTCTTTAAATTCATAGACGGTCCCATTTCTGCAGTAGTTTTATAATTAGAATTGATTTTGACAGGACAAGAAAATTGAAATGTGAGCTATTCAGAGCTCGATATTTTGAATACTAGCAGGTCAGATAAACCAATTTTGAGCTCCCATTGCATCTCTACTTCATTTTTTATTTCAATTGAATTTACTCTAACTCTAGTACATTTTTATTTAGATGTCACAATCAATTCTAATAATGAAAATACTACAAGGTTGAAGATTATAGGATTTTAAATAAGAATTATCATTATCAAATTATGTATTTGGGTGCTATATTTAATTTTTAATTTGAAATTAAATTTAATATTTAATAATTATTACTCTTACAATCAACAATAGAGTCAAACAAATCAATAAAAGAGTTTATACATTAAACGCCTAGATATGTGAGGTAATTAATGGTTGTCCTCTAAAATACGGCTTCTTTCCAGCTACAAATATTATGGTTTATGGTCGTATTTCTATCAGTTTAAAATCATAATATCAAATTAGTATTTCTATCAGTTTAAAAACAAATTAGTTCTGGTTAACATAATTAAAAGAACAATTGTAAATTAAGTTTTTTTTAAAAAAAAAAAAAAAACGTGAAAAGGGGGAGATCATTTGTTGTTTGATTTAAAACATTCCATCATGGGAGAAAACTATTTAAACCACTAATACTGTTACAGGTATCAGATATGGCACATGCGATAGCTGAATCGATCTGAATTCAAAATTAGCGTGCACCAAAAGCTAATTATCTTTTATGTCTTAATTGCTAGGTGTGTGTGTGTGTGTATGTGTGTGTGTGTATATATATATATATAAAATTTAATATGACAAAATTAAGAAAATATGTACTTGTTTAAATTCACGCGTCTTAACTTGAGCTTATATATTTTGAGCCAATTACCAATTAGCAATATATGCTTAGTTTATTTATTTTCACTTTTAGGACCAATAAAACAATTTAATTTAAAGAAAAAAAATTATATAAGAAATTTCTATTCTCATGCAGAAAGGCGCTATAATTTGTTTTTTCCGATCTGGAAATGCTTCTAATTTTGTATACTGCAATTAACTTAAAGTAATAGGAGTTGTAACAATTAATTTCGTCCATTTTTTTGTAATATTGTTGTTAATTAAAGCTTAAGTGCCTTAATTTATTTTTTTTTAAATGAATAATGTGAATATTTGCCCCCATTTATTGTGGAAATTCTAATTTATATAACCAGAGATAAAAGTCAAATATTTCATGTAATGTTGCCTTTATCATAAATAATATATGATACTCTTTACCCTAATATTTTTAACCTTAAAACAAATTGTTCTTATAAAAGTAAGGGAATGTAGCGGCTTTATGATTGAGAAATTAAAACGAGAGAAATTAAAAATTGGTTAGAGTCATGAAATGTATCAGGCTATCAACTTCATTTTAATTTTTGTAGTATAACAGCTTCATGTTTACTTTTTTACTACGTTTTTATTAACTTGGTTTCTTGTTTGTATGTTTGTTTGTCCGGTACAAATCTTGCAATCGAATTTTAACTAACATCCCGAGTAGCTAGACATTTGAAACTTTCAGAACACGATGACAATGCATTATTTTAATGCTTTTAGTAATTTTTCAGCAGAATTTAATTCGTTTTCAGCAAATTTGCTGCATGGAAAGTTAGTTCGGAAAAAATCCGCGTGTTATTTTATTTGTTTTGTCATATCCCCAATATTTACAATCCTCCATTTTGACAGATTTCAAAATTAAGATTTTTTTGAGAGGTAAACATTGAATGACAGCAAAAAAGAATAAGTAAACCAAGTAAATAAAAAATGAATTAATTTAATTAAAAAACGTAGTATATAAAAAGTTCTTTGTATCTTGTAATTATTTTCTTTCTCATGATATGAAGAGAAAGTATTGTGATGGCGCGAAAATTCGATTTTGAGTTTTTGATGGATTTACACGTTTTGTGGTCCCTTAAAAAAATGGTTTTTAAAAATTGTCGGTCTGTCGTCTGTGCAGACGCCTGGAGCCTAAAGTACTGGGCCGATTTTGACGAAATTTGGTATATTATGGTCAGAAAATCATACCCCGAGGCTAAATCGAGAAATTAATTTTAGCTTTAAATTTGGGGGTGCTACCCCCAAAAAACTCTGAAAAAAAACGTGATAAAAGTATCTCTCGAAAACGGTTCCGACGATTTGGATTAAAAAATTCTAAAATATAGTCTATTTAAATACAAATCTAACGATATAAGCCATTTTCCCGGGAAAAATCTTTTTCCTGGAAAATAGCAGAATCGCGGACAGAGAGTTCGATTCCCCGCCCGGGAGAAGTTATTCTTATGGTAAATTTTGATGAACTGTTCAGTAATAATTAAATGTACATATGAAAAATAATAAATGGAAAACACTGGACTAAGTAATTATGAACTCGTATATGAGAGTCTGAGTTGTCCGAGACAACTTATAACAAATATATAAATAAAATGGCGGTGTGCGTTGTTTGTATTTATTTACAATTGTTCATTTATAATTTATTACTTGTTTTATTTTAATTGAACGAGCTTTGTGAGTTCTTCATTTTAGAGGCATTTGAAAAGTTTGTTTGTTTGTCTAAAGATAACTGACGAAATTGACTGATTTGAAAAAAATTCGACTCACGCAGGCGCATTTTAGCATTAGCGACAGCCCACTTAAAATTTTCACACTTACAACGCATATGGCATATGCTACATTGACATCAATTATTATTCTTTTTAGGGTCCCTAGGCAAATCCGTGGACCCTTATAATACCATTAATCTTTCTGCAGGTAGAACTCGTTATCACCCTGTATCTCCAAAAGTGCCCTACCCCAAAAAAATAAAGCTAAGCTGATTTATTTATAATAACCCAAACTCAGGAAGAATAAAGGGAAGCCACAAAAAGTCATTCATCAGCCGTCAGGGGGGTATGTAAGAGGTGTTTTTTTAAGACTCTTTTTTGGTTCAGAACTCGCTGAGTGCAAATGTATATTTGATTTCCTTTGTAATAATACATCTTATAACCTAATACATCTTTCCTCCACGAATCTTTAAAACTTGGGTTTTTCTGGAAGATTATCGACACGTGATCTTTTTTACAAATTTATTAGTTCAAAGGAAAAATTTCCGTGTAAATGTCTTAAAAAGCGATGTTTATAGAAGAATCGAAAAGCAGTTTGAGTGGAGCTTGCATCGATAGAAGTTTGTCCTGCGATTAGAGATTGGAACCTGGATGAGATTTCTTATTCTCCTTACAAGTGGAATTCCTTTGTTAAGGTTCCATATTATATATATAGGAGATTCTTAGTGGTCGGAAAACTTGAGAATTCCCGCAGCTCATTGAAGAGTTTGATTTCAGAAGGGTTATAATGACGTTGGATTCCTCGCGTCTCCCTTCTCTCTTCCAACCTCCGGCTCTTCTCTTCCAACCTTACCACCAAATTCCTATCCCTAGTAGAAACAATTCCGAGTATTTATCAGATAAACCGTGAGGACCTCTATTGACCCCATAATCATAATTTATTGTAACATAATTACACTTGGCTCGAAGGACAACAATCAAATTTTATTTTATTTAATAAACGTATCGCAATTTTTTTGTTTCTTGCTGGATGAAAGTCAGGCTTCCAATCGATATTGGCACCAGGAACTTCTGTGGAAACTCACGGGGACCCTACCCCAACAATTACCTCATCCTTCGTTCTTATCTTAATGACAGGAATTTTGTAGTTCGACAGGGTGTCCTGGGCCTGATCGGGGGGGGG
>KZ651669.1:186844-203838 GCA_001010745.2 Gerris buenoi | reverse complement strand
TATTATTATTATTGGCTTATTATTGTAAACTTATATATCTTATGTTCTAAACTATTCACGCCAAAAGGATTAGTCAATGGACTATACCCTTTCAATGTTATTCACCGCCCAAAAAACAAATGTCAATAATAACACTAATAACATTGCAATTTATGTAGTTGTGTTAATCAATAAAACAAAAAAAAAAAAAAAAAAAAAGAAGAAGAAAATCTAATTGAACTATCGAGCTATAACAGCATGAAAACCAAATTCGCTTGGTTGTATTTGATGGACTTTTAGATGTCAATCTAAATAGTGAGTATCAGATTTTGTAAGGGAACTGAGGGGAACTGTAAGAGGTCTTAAGTCCCTTTGCGGCTTCATATCTGAAGAAAATAAATAAATATAAAAGAAATGAGAGTAGCTGTTTCAAGCCTTATTCCACTATTCAAAATATTGGGGGAAAAATTGAACTGCAGGCTCACCCGTCGCCCTAAACACAAATGCTCCTTTAAAAGCGTGTTCCGTGCTTAGTTTGATGTGTAATTTTATTTGCATTTTTATCTGTTTTCCAACTCATAAACTCAAATCTTGAGTGGACTTTAAATAGGATTTGTAATAAAATTGATTTGTACACTTTTGATAAAAGTTCAACTAGCGCCGATTTGATCAAATGTCCATTAACGCTTCTTTCGTCACGAACAACAATGTATAAGCTAGCTTAATGAAAAGAGCGATACATTGAAGAAGTATCCTTGTAAATTGTAAAACTTTGCAAAATACGTTTTCCACATGATTGTGAAGCACATACGTTTTCGAAGGGATATATAGACTATTGTGTGGTTAGACGGAACTGCCAATTGACAAATCATCTGGAATGGGGCTTTATCATGCACGAAATCCTTCCGCGTTATTTGCCTGGATAAAGCAGAAACCATGCCTTAAACCAAAAATATTTCACCGTATTAAAAAAAAAAACTTTATTTAAGAGCACTTATTTTATAAAGCCACTACCAAGTTTCCTTCTTATGAAGTTCAAGTTAAAAACGTATGGGATTAATTTAATAAATGCTTTTATAATTTAAAAAAAATCAATCTCTAGAATCGGAATTTTCCCTCTAGGCTCTTTCATTTTCAAAATTGTATATGAATGACCTCTTTTACATGTTTGAATGTTTCATTTGTAAATCCCTCTCGGGAAAAATCCAAAATTGTACGTAATAACTATTGATGTTTTGATTTAATTTACATTTTCGTGTTTTGTTCCGTTATAAAAACCAGATTATTATCGCAATTTTGACGTGCAACAGAATAAGGATAAAGAAAACTCCAACTAATCTTTAATCATTACGAAAATGGTTGAGTCTATTTTTAGAATTTAAGTTTAAGTAGGTTTTCACCCTAGTTTCGAGCTTGTTTTTCGTGATTTATGTAATAAAACGCTCTTAAAGTTATTTGTGTCTGGGGAATTAATGAAACCTTAACACTGCATGCCGGAACGTTTACTAAATTAAGACTTCTCGTGGTGTAATTGAGGGTTTGCTTGGTACAGTAATAGTACACATGAAGTATAACCGAATTCATAGAATCATAAGAATAATAGTTACAGCATTAAAATTTATCTCTACAGTGTTAAAGTACTCACTAGTTTTAGCCAATTTAATTTCTGGGTATTTAAATGAATAATCTAGTGATTAATTTTATTAATTGACATCTCTTGATACAAAATTTTTTCAGTAATGAAGAATTTTTATTTTTTTATACAACGGAGAACATCGAATAAGTGTTATACATTAATCATTCCATTATTAAGAATAAATAACCTGTGAATCGCAGTTAAGAGGCTATTAGTTCATGCCAAAAATCATCTATTCCATTATTAGGCACGATAAATAACCAATTAAAATTTTAAAAAATATTCTTAATCTATGCCTCGAGAGTTTTCGTATAAGATTTTAAAAAAATCGAAAGTGGCGTCTCGGAACTTTTCCTTACCAAATTGTACAAAAATGAAAATGGTGGCAGATATTTAGTTGAAATAAAATTAAGAAAAAAGTCCAGTCATGCACCATGACTATGACATAATGAGCGAATTTTTAAAGAAATCTGCGTATTGGCTTATGGTAATATAGGAAAATTTTGGTTTGGAATTTGCATGGGTGAAAAACAAAAAAAAAAAATTGTTACACAGGAGTACGGGGTACAAAAGTCAAAATAGTATTTACCCTTCAAGATGCATTTCGTTGGAAAGCTATTTAAGAGAACAGTAATTCTTGTTATGTGCACTTTTATCATATTTTCATATAAAAGGGGGGTAAAATGGAAAAAACACGTTTATATGCTATTTTTGACCCTAATTTGTAAAAATTTGACCCCTAAATGAAGTCCAAAAATTCTGGCCAACGAACTCATCCTTTCTTTTGATATTATTGACATTTTAAAATTTGTTTGAAATTTTTTGTGCATCCTAAGGGTAGATATCGTCTGGAGTGACACATACAGGGTGTCCCAAAAAAGCGTAGCACGCTCTTTAGAACAGGATTATACATGTGAAAATAAGTCGAAAATGATCAGTAATTTTTTTTATTTCGGCTTAGTTTAGCCGTAATCTGCCATTTTGTATTTCTTTTGAAAAAAATTATATTTCAAGAACCCTTCAAGATATTTTTATGAAACTTGACAGATGTCTTACTAACCCCGATATCTAACTCTATAAAAAATATTAGTTTTCAAATTTATCAAATTTCAAAATGGCGGCCATTTTAAATTTTAAAAGTTGAATCCCATGGAAACCAGTAGGTATGAAGAAATTTTACAAGAGACAAAAGTTGTAGAACTTTTTAATGCCAATCTAACGATACCTTAATTTTTGAAATCAGTTCATAAATGAAGAAATTACGACTATGTTTCATTGTTTGTGGCTTACAAATTATTAGTACAATTCTTATAATTTGTATAAAAAAAAATCATCTTAACTATTTATATCCAATTTTAATTTGTATTTATTATCATCTTTAATTTTTTTGGAGGGATTTTTTCTTTATTAGCACATTTAAAAATGATGTTGAGTTACATTTTGAACATTTAAGTAATCGTAATTTCTTTATTTATGAACCGATTTCAACAATTAAGGTATCGTTAGATTTGCATTAAAAAGTTCTACAACTTATGTCTCATGCAAAATTTCTTCATACCTACTGGTTTTCATAGAATTCGACATTTAAAATTTTAAATGGCCGCCATTTTGAAATTTGATAAATTTGAGAAACTTAATATTTTTGGAAGTGTTAGATATCGGGGTTAGTAAGGCATCTGTCAAGTTTCATAAAAATATCTTGAAGGGTTCTTGAAATATATTTTTTTTTTTTTCAAAAGAAAAACAAAATGGCGGATTACGGCTAAACTAGGCCGAAATTGAAAAAAATTACTGATAATTTTCGCATGGATAATCATGATCTGAATAGCGCGCTACGCGCACTACTGCTGTATGTATATACATACATACATAAAAAAAGTGTTGAAATTTAGGGATCGATTCAGAATGGCCTAAAACGGATTTCCATGAAAAAATTTGCATTAGAAAAATTTTGAAGCCATTGCAATAGCGTAATTTTTCTTGAAAATTCGCTAAAATTATTATAGGGATATGAATTTGATATTGGGTTGAAAATAGGAAAAGTACCCTATAGAAAGGTATTATTGGTGCGAATTTCACCTCAATCGGTACAATAGTTCCTAAATTATTTATCCTAAAGTTTTAAAGTTCATAAGTGGATAAATTCAAAGTGGCATGGCGGCAGATATCAAAAAGAAATTCTGGGGAGAAATTTTGTCTTATAAAGGGCTAAAAATTGTTGTTTCAGCGTTATCGGGGAATTTTTTAATTTTTTTTATTGACAGAAAAATGGGTTAATGGCATCACAACTTAAAAAAAAAAAATCAACCTATTAACAATAACAATAGCAGTTACAATCATAAACATAGCAAGTGATAGAAATATTAGTTTAAAACATGATTTTTGAGTTTATGTTAAAATCAATAACCGACATTGTTATGTAAAACGTAAGTCCAGATTCGGTTTTCAGAATGTATGAAATGAAATAATATCCAAAGATTTTGTAACTTATGATGTACAGACAATACTTGAATTTATTAAAAAAATATATAGAGGAGTAAGGTTTAAAGAAACTGAGTTGAAACAAATATTTACTGGCAAATATTAAAAAAAAAACCAACCCCTTTCATGAAGTATCTATATTAAATTATTTCTGCCCATGTTAAATAATATTTTTTTTTTTTTTTTTTTTTTACAGTGATAGAGCAGAACATAGAACAAGAAGAGCAAACGAACAAATCATCAGCAGACTTAAGGATACGCAAAACTCAACACTCAACTCTAAGTCGCAAGTTCGTCGAAGTCATGACTGAGTATAACCGCACTCAAACAGACTACAGGGAGCGATGCAAGGGAAGGATACAGCGACAGCTCGAAATCAGTATGTTACCATACAATTCTCATTAATCTAGTAGATTCGAAGAGAACTCTTATTTAAAAAAAAAAAAAACGGGAACTTGCTATTTTTATTTATTTATTTATTTTTTTTTTACAATAATTTTTTAATGTTAAGAATATAAAATAATACTTAACATGAAATCACTGTCATCTGACAGCAATTAATTCCTATTTTGTGATAATTCCCTCCTATCTAGGAGGGAATCCACCAATTAAATTCAAGCTAAAAATTAGTCTTACAATTCATTTAATTTCAACTCTTTCAATTGGAAATTCGATACTGATACCTACTTGGTTACTAACCCTATATTTGGTATTATAAATAATTATAAATTCCGTTATATAAATAATTTTTGGCACTTTCTTTAGATGGCTACTCACCTTATAAAATCAACAGCAGGGAGTAACAGTCTAAAGAAGGTGTGTGGAATGTTCTTTAGACTGTTAAAATATAAAAACAGAAGTGTGGTATTGCTTTGTCCCAAAGTACATTAGACTTAGCATCCCTTTGTTATTATGTATAATATTAATTTAGTCCTTTATAAGTCTTTTATATCCTAAAAAAAACATAGGGGAGTAACAATCTAAAGAAGTACCTAATTTTATTGCCTGACTAACTATTAAGACAAATGGATATTAAGTCTAAAGAAGTTTGGGACAATTGAACATCCCACATTTGTTCGTAAAGGTTGTTATATCACTTAGTCTAATTAACTATTAAGCCAAGTGAATATTTACTCATTTAAAGTAATTTTGGGTGAGGAACCAAGTAAATAAGTGCCAACAATTAAATTAACTTAGTTATTTATAGTTGGCAGTGACCAATACCACATAAAATTCTATTAATAAAAATAAATAAATTGATTATTTGATAATTTTTCTTAAAATTAAAATTCTATTTGTCCTTTTTAGGGTTTCGTAGATCCTTCTCGAAACCCTTATGCCGAATGTGCGATGTGTCCCGTTACTCTTTGGTTCATTTCTCCCGAATCGTTTGAGGTAAAAAGTTGAAATTTGAAATACTGGTGTAACTATTTGACCCACAGATCGGAAAAATATAGAGAAAATAAACATTTAAAATGCGCATGGGCAATTTGCAAAAATGTGGTAAGGTCAAATATTTAAATTTTTGAGTGGGGTATCAAATGAAAGCTGCTGATGTGTAGGTTACACATGTATCTATGATTCTTTAAATTTTGTATTATTTATTAATATTATGAGTTAAAATATACCCCCAAAAATAAAAACCATGTAAAAAAACAAAAAAAGCTAAATCCTAATCGATACAATATTAGGTTACTTCATAATGGAAAGGATTGGCTACTTTACTGTTTTGGATGATTGAAGCATTTACTTTTATATTTAACTGACTTCCCAGGTCAAACTAACTAACTCTATGGTAGAAAAGCCTATGAAGTGCCTAAGCCTACCAAAAGGCTTTTTACAAATATATGTAATGGAGGATAAGGGGTTAGTGTGTTACTCCATTAGATGTATAAACCATACATTTGACATGTGCAATCAATTAATTGCTACGTCACATAAGCAATTTTGTTCACCCAGTAAACATAGGCATTGCTGGAGTCGGGAATCGAACCTGGCCCTCCTGCGTGAGAAGTGAATGTGATAACAATGACCTGCTCTACTACATTCTAATAAACAAGCTTATCAATTTTAGCATATTATCATTGCTACTATTTCTTTATATAAGTCCTGTCCAAAACCTATAGCAGAATTATTGTAGTTATAGTTTCAAATTCATACATCAACAGTGAAAGACTTTTGTAATTCTAATAACATTATATTTTAAAAAAATTTATGTTTTACTTATTTATTTGTTTATTTTCAGCCGGTAGGACTACAACGAATGAAGAACTTGAAGAGATGTTAGAACAAGGAAATCCTGCTGTTTTTACGCAGGGTGTAAGTTATCATTTTTATCCTAATTTTATTATTAATTATTTTAATAATTTGTTTAGTAATTCTAAAAAAATGTATAATTTAACATCCATTTGTATTTTTGATTGAAAAATTTCTCTCTTTTATTAAACTTCATCTCTTGAGTGATTATAATCTGGTTTTATGAATTTCAAATGGCAAATTATAGCCTTTCATTAAATTTTCTTAAGAGAATAAATGAACCTTTAAAGGTCACATTATTGGGAAACTTGTGTCTTTGAAATCTTAGTCTTTTTTTATCGACAGACAGAGCATCAAGGCATCAACCTTTATCAGAAACCTTTGAATGAAAACAAAAACCTATCACATCCATGCATTTATGTTTGCCCTTTTTATTATTTTAGCACTTACATAAAGAATTGTAAATTTAGACAATATTTCAGGTTACTTAAATAAATGTGCTCTTAAAGCCTTGCCCTTGATATTTATGCTATAATATAATATAATAAATTAATAATATGTTTCATATTTCATCAATTCCAATCTTCTTTAGAGCCGTTTAAAAAAGAAACCCTATTCCTTGTATATTTTTTATATAAACCGAAAATACTTGCAGCTGCTATTTAGTAAGAATTTAGAAGTGTGAAAATGTAATGGAAATTGGCTAAATTTGTAAGCTTTAGGGATTATTCCTCTAAATCTAAAATATTTAAACTATAAAACTATAATGTTGATGAAAGTATGAAAAAAGCAGGCCTAAACTGCTGTTAGGAGAGGGATATAACTCCATGAATTGCTGGATAAGCCCAATATAAACGCTGTATAAACTGATTTATTTTTTTAATTTGGTTGTGTATCTGACAAGCAGTTCATTTGCAATGGTTTTACACTTCTGCCTCTCCAAGCCTAGATCGAGTTAAAAATATTTTAAGAACTGAAAAGCGGTTCAATTAATTCTCATTGTGTTGTTTGGTCATATTTGTTCCTTTTTATGGCTCAAACGTGTTTTTTTTTTTATTATTTTTTTTTTTTTTTACATTAACTTTAAATTAGATTAAAAGGGAGAATAAAATTCCAAGTCTACCTTGAGGTAGACTTGGATTCAATTATTTCTTACTCTAAATTTACCAGGTGTAATAAGATAACTTTTTAAATTGATGAAAAATTACTTAAATTTGTATAAATTTATTTTGTTTAGATTATAATGGAAACGCAGCAAGCAAAACAAACACTAGCCGATATCGAAGCAAGACATGCTGATATTATTAAACTTGAAAACTCAATACGAGAACTTCACGACATGTTCATGGACATGGCCATGTTAGTAGAAAGCCAGGTATGTATTCAATTCAAACCTTATGTTATTCCCTATTTATTTATTATTTTATTTAATAATCTCAGGTGTTTTCATAACTTAAGGAGAAAATCAAGTCAAAATATAATTTTATTCAGATTTAATTTATTTTTTCCCCAGTTACATTTAAAAGATCAAATCTTTTAATTAATTAATCTGAGCTGTGCAGTTTAGATTATTAAAATGAAGCAGATTTTTAGTTAATCAGTATTAATTAGTGTTATTACTCATTAATTGCATTGAATTATAAATTTTTATTTGAATACTAAAAACCTATACTGATTGTAAAGGTATCAGCCGTTGAGATGAAGAAGAAGAAAAGCTTATGGTGTTTCTTTAATTTATTTCTTAATTTTACTTTTGTTTAAATACGCTTACCTCAAAATCTTTAAAAGGTAAATAGTTATTAAAACACCTTATAATAATTTTTAATGTATAATATTTTTATTATTTTTAAAGTCAAATGGATGATTGAAACCTAATTTTTATTTTCAATATCTTGATACCATTATTGCATTAACTTTTTGAAGAAAATCATAGTTTTAAAATGTTGCTTTAATGCCAATTTGTATTATTTTTAAGTCTAACCAAACAAATTTATTGATTTATTAAATGATGATTTTTTTTTTTTTTTTAACATAATTAGGTTTCTATTATCCATTGATTACAAATTAAGAGGAAAAACTCAATAAGCAAAGCAATATTTTTTAAGCTTTTGGAGAAGATTTAAGTTTTTTCTTCTCACCCTCCCTCTGAAATTAGTGAACACAAAATCCCTTGATCTGTAATTAGTAGAAAAACCTTTAATTACTCTCTGATTTTTCTTCAAATTAATTTAACTTTGTGGGACAGAAAGAGTAATTTAATTCATTTTGTTCCAACTTGTTATTATTAATTTGAGAAGTAAGAGCGTCGATGGAGGTCATCTTAATAAATAAAAAGACACAGTCTCTCCACGGAATACTTGTTTATTTATCAAAGCAGCTTTCGGCTTTTATAAAGCCATCATCAGTGCCTATGAACAAACATTAAGCGTAAAAAATTATTAACATGCAACCAAACCGAAATTACAAGAGAATGAATAAAAGCTAATAACAAAAATAAAATATAAAATCACAAAAACGGTAAGAAAAGACGGAAGAATAACAATCAATAACGTTAAAAACAAAACTAAATGCAAAGTCAAAGTAAAAATAAAAGAGCTTACCGATTTAGTAAAACTAGAGACACATAGTTAACATTATGTTTTATAATATAAAAAAGGAATGTAGTGGGTGAGTCATAAGACGTCGGAGACTAACGTAAGACTGATCCGAGCAGAAGCAGACGCTGCAGCCAGGGTTCTTATCAAGGAGGAAGCTTCCCCCCGCTCATTAAGATTTTTATCTCCCGCTCGACACTGACTCCTGATAATTNATCAGACCTTTGATTGTTTTTAGAAATGATATCTTGTAGCCGGTCTATTGACGTAACTATTTGCTATGATTTTCTTTTTATAACATGTACTACAATAGTCACTATCTCCTCTTGTATTGAAAAGGGTTATCAAAGATTATAAAAATATTCTTTTGTTTATTAATTAATGTTGAAGTTGTAAGGTTAAATAAATTTACGGAGGCATCAGTGTATCAGGTTAAAATTTAAATTAAAGCTAATATGGGGTAATATAACTAGTAGAAGTATTAGCTAATATAACGGGCAAAAAGAAAAAGGATTCATAGCATATATGGTTTGCAAGATAAGAACTTTTGGTAGGACAGTTAAGCTAAGACTCACATTGCAGAGGTGAGAGGTTTAGAGATGTACTTCAATGAAAAGCACAATTCTAAAAACAATATAATTTCAGGATAAAATGAATACAGTACTATGGACAGGAAGATTACTTCAGTGTTAATTTTATTTATTAATAATTTCATTAAATAATAGATGTTAATGAATGAAGTACCTATTTAATTAGACAACTAGTGTTCAGTGTTCAAATAAACGTAATTAAATCATTCAAATAGACGTTAAACTCGACAAACTAATACTTTGACAATTGAACGCATTGGGACAATAAGCTCTTATTGATTTATTACCATTACTGTTACAGCAATATTAGTTTCTGGCAAGATGGTGGTTTTTAATAATGTTGGTAATTTTTATCAAACCATCTGTTGATAAACCATATTGATTTCAACTTGACTGTGCTTATATTACATTCATATTTGTTACTATGCTCCTACAAATGTTTACAAATGTTTTGCTCCTACAAATATTTTCCTATGATGTACAAATGTTTTATTTTATGACAGGTTTCGTTTACTTTTCGTGAACTAAACGTGTTTGTGTTAAACCGAACACATTTCTTTACAATGAACCTTAGTACAGGTATTAGTAAAGGCCTAAACATCTTGCATATCTTAAAGATTTACTTTATAATTTGGGTATACATTTTTTGTCTGAGTGGGACTTTATGACTTATGACGCCATTATTTGCTTAAGTATTATAACGATCTACTTAATATTTCCTTTAAAAAAATATATAAATAAATAAGAAGAAGAAATGGACGATTTACTAAACACTGCCATGCCAATGAGTGACAACTTGCCAATATGTATGAGTTGAAATAATAGTTTAATAGTCTGATTTTAAGTTTATAGATTTGTTTTAGTCTAAATTACTCTGTTTCAATTACTGTTAAGTTCAATCGACTTCAGTGAATTACATAACTGTTGTTTCCCCCATTTTTGCTTTGTATATTGATGAAAAAATGTAACAGTTCACTTCCCTCAAAAACCACTAGATGTTAGAATGGATGATATTATTTTCTCATGGTTGAAATTGAAAAGATCCTACGGGTGTTAACCTGTTTAACCAAGTGTAAACTTCTCTACTGGATTCTCTGTTTAAGCGTGAAGCTCTGTCCGGTAAATTTGTACAAACCACCGGATCCTGACAAGCTGAGGATTCTTCCCCGTCAATATTATAATATATTCTTCATGCTTGTCAATTTCCTCGACTCAGTCATGCATAATTTCATTAAAATAACTTTACACTGCCTTAGCCGGCTCACTTTATAGATTTGTCTTTTGTCGTTCTCTTACTTATTTCGCTTAGAATTATTTATTTATCTTCAAATTCATGAGTTTGTTATTTATTATTATTAACAGAATTATAATGGCATAATGTATATTTAATAAAAAATGAAATATTTACATTATTTTGTATATTACCTATAAAGCTTTTTGTTCTGTGACCTAGAATTTAATTTTAATCCAAAGAAACTTTTTTTTTAAATGGAAAAGCTCAAATATAGCTGTCTAAAATTTATATATTCTTATTCAGATAAAAAAAAAAAAAAAAAAAAAAATCTTTCGGAAATAATCATTTAACAATATAAAAAAAGTTGGTTGTATATTATAAGGTAATATCTTTCTTACTGCCTTTAATAATCTTAACATAGACTAGATCTGAACTTGTAAATCTCTTATTATTATTTCATCTCCCGGATAAATTTATATTTTACAGTGTAAATCGTTCCAAGTAGAAAAAAAATTGAAGATAATTCTTCGATAAGGGTGGTGAAAGTAGATTTAGGGTATCTTGTATGTATGGATTATCATGGGATAGCAATTTTATTTTTGGAATCATTCCAATTTGTATGAATTCCCATTTCACCATACACACACCATCACAGAATTACCTTTATGATTTATTGGTCTACATTTCTCAGAAAAAAATATTCCATTCTGCTTCTGAGCTTCTTTAAAAATATAAATTATAATATCGAAGAAAATGGGTGGGTTTTAAATTATAGATTCTGATCAAGTTTTTTTTATGCTTCTGTATTTTCATATATATTTAATACCTAAACAATGTGTGTTATTTCATTTAACATTTAACAAGCATAAATTGAAAGTAAACTGATATAATAACAATTGAAATTTTAATCCAGAAATATTTTTTGCCATTTATAAATATATTNGTCATCTAAGACAAGCTAAGTTACAAACTTTAACACACTACTTGTACATTAATATAAACTTGATAACCTTCGTTGTGAGTACGAACGAATAAACAACCAATTTTTAACTGCATATAAAATTTTTTTAATAATAAATATTTATTTAATAAATATTTTTAATGAATAGCAATTTTTTAAATAATCGTTTAAAACCTATGTCACATGTTTTAAAACATATAAAGCCTCATCCACACCAATTAAAATTGTCTGCAACAAACAATACATTTGTATAAAACTCATTCAGTTATGTTTGCATGTTTATGATTTCTCTTAGAGGGTAGAAATCGAATGGTTTTAAACAGATAAACATTCATAAACTATCTATTGTGGACATATTTTGAGACAAATACATTAAATATATGCCAATAAGTCCATTTCCACTCCAAAAAAATTCTTTACTACTTTTCCATGTATTAATTAAAGTATAATGAGACATGCTCTAAAATATGAGTACTTATTAAAAAATAAGCAAAGATACCATAAAAATGCTTTTAGTGTAAATCTGTACTGCTGGGTAATCATTAATATTTAATTCTATTTAACATTATGTATATATGTGATAAATTACATGAAAATTTGTTTCCCTTATATTGTTGTTATTATTTTGTTATAATGAATGTATTAAAATGTATCCCATGCTTTTTACCCTATATATATCTGCTTAATCAAGCCGTTGCAAGTGTTTGTGTCCATAATAACAAATAATTTTTGTTACTCAATATATATTTATTGTATAATGTTTTTTTATCTTTATTAATGAGATTGACTTACTATTTATAGTTAGATATAATTTTAAATGCAATAAAAATGGATTAATATGGAAAAAATTGCTTACGAAAAGTGGCAATTGAGATATAATACCGTTGTTAGTTTGCAACTGAAAATGAAGATGATTCTAAGGGCCAAGGCAACATTTGCAAAAAAAAAAGGATATATTCATTGGCGTAACTAGGGGGTGTAGCCCACCCTAGACGAAAATTAGCCCCCCTAGAAAAGTAGAAAAGAAAAAAAAATTCAAGTTCAAAAAACAAAATGCATTAAAATAAATACCTACTTTCAAAAAACTATTTTCTAATCTGGCAAACAAGAAAACGAAAACCTGAGCCTAAGTATTAATAAATAATTGTTTTCGTTTGAATAACGTTCAACGAAAAACTAGTGAGTTTTGGAGTACATTCGCCCGCCGAACCGAAAACAACCTAAGCCATTCAGCTGATGCTCCCCACCCCTTTCCCAAGCATGGGAAATTACGGAAAAATTCTGAATTGGACAGTTAGGAACCTTAAAAACGATTGACCAAACAGTGGGTAAGGGCAGTTTTAAACGACTCCTTAAGGGTGAAAATAGGTCCTAAAGGGGAAAATAGTGTGTTTTGGATTTTTGTACAGATGGGTGTGTTTGTCATGGAGACATGCAGTTTTCTAGAAATGGTTAAGGTTATAGTGGCTTTTTAGAGAAAAATGCTAGATGCATGCAAATTGTTTGGGAAATAGGTTTATTTTCTACAGGAAATCGTCTATGGTCTAAATAGGCGTTTTTAATATGTTTTTTTTTGTTTTAAAAAAAAACACATGTTGTTTGTTTTGAAATTTTTGAATAATTAGAATTTATTTTCAAGGCTTTTGTAGATCCCGCATAGGTCCATCGCCGGTAACGAGAACATTTTTTTAACAGCACTCCCGCTTAAGGGCAATTAGGATTTTTTTTTTGCCAATCAGAAAACCGGAGATATTTTGTATGGGGTGTGGTATATCATTGGAAAGCCCTTGGGAAAAATTCAAAAGTGATGTAAAAAGATTATTGCATGTTCTCTTTGTTAGGTAAAAAGAACTAGTTGTTCCACTTACATTTTTTAGGATTTATCACTTCATTTTTAGTTGCAAATTGACAATCAAAAATTTACTATTCTATGGGTTTTGTTATACAGATATGTTTATCAGGGCTTTTGCTAAGGAGCCAGAGTATCCTTTTACTGATATAAAAATTACATCGAAAGTAGGTACAGTGGAACCCCTAGAACTCTTAAGTCAAAGGTTTTACCTTGAGTTATGTACTTTTTGAGTTATCAAGATTAGAGTATTAGTAATATCCTAAAGGGAAACTGAAATCATTATGACTTACTGAGAATTTTGAGACTTGAAGGTTCAAATTATTTAGGTTCCACTATATTAAAGATTTAAATTTGTCATGTTTCTATTTTCTTTGTAATTTTTAGACGACTGGTAATGGACTCAGGGTCCTAGTACAAACTCTGTCAAATATAATATATATTTTTTACCAAAACTCAGAATTTTATACTTCAACTCAAACCTTCATAACATTAGAAATGAGAACTCTACTTAATTAACCTCAACATTCAAAAACTTGTTTCCTCTGGTGATATTCAAATTATAATATGACATTTCATACCAAACCAGCTTTTCACAATTAACTTAATCTTTTTTCCCTTATTTATTTTTAGTATTAAACTCATCTTAAGTCATTTTAAATTTATATCTTTAATTTTATAGCTTGATTAAACAGGGACTTTTAACTACTTCAGATATTTTACTGTTGTGGGATGTTATGTTATTGCACATTGTGCTGGGTAATGCACCAATCTAACCATGTGTATTACTTATACTGTTAAGTGTGATATTCTAGATTTCTTAACAGTGTTGCCATCTCTATTAAGCTTTATTTTTTAATCACGAAACACAGGAATAGTAATTTTGTTGAAGAAATATAATTTGATTAATTCAAATTATTGTTAACTTTTTGTTTTCTTTTTTAACTAACTTAATGAAATAAATTAACTTAACTGTTATTTCATTTTGAAAGAACTTTGACATCTTTTAGATCTAGATGGCTCATAGTTTTTTATTTTATTTTATTTTTTTACTTTTTCTTATCATACCCTTATTAGAACTTTTAATTTATGGCAACTGTGTTACTGATGTGTGTTTAAACTTTAAAACAGTGGTTTCTAAAATATTATTCTTAAGAAGGCATTGTAGTATTTTATTTTTATTAGAGTTATCATAATTAGAGAAATAAAATTCAGCTGATGAAGAAAATCAGTGTATTAATTTTAATTATTGCGGTTTCACAATAAACTTATAATTATTTGGGCTGATCTCAATGTGACTGATTAGATGGCTTATCACAAATACTGATTAATATCAATGAGTTTAGACTAATCGTTTACTAGAGCAATATCTGCCACTTCAAATCAAGATTTACTATTTATTATTATAACTTGGTATATTATGTGTGTTTATAAAAATAAAGGCCTTAAAATTTTTCTAATATTTCAATGTCAACATAGAACTTTTTTAAATTAGGGCTACAACAATATATTTCTTATAAATACTTGAAAATATTTATGAACCTGTTGGAAACAGTGTAACAAATAAAACATTTGAAAGTAACTATTCATTTAATTGCTTTATCTTTCTTAAAAAGCCTTGGGTCCGATTTGACCTACGATACCAGTTATGACGATATTAGTCAAGGGTTAGGCCTTCATAACATCAAATCTTAAATTATCACAAAATATATTAGCCTAATCCTCCCCAAGGGCCACTTGATTATCATCTTTAGATTAGTCTATATTTTATTTTTATTATTATTATTTTTTTTTTTTTTTTTTTTTTTTTTTTTTTTTTTTTTTTTTTTTTTNCCCCCCTCTTCCCCCTTACTAATTTTGTTTCACAATACCAACGAAACCCTTTTTACGTGAGAATTCACGCCTTACCAATTTATTTTATTTATTGTTTTAAATTCAAACATTTTTTAATATTTAATTTTTTTTTTAAAAGAAAAAATGTAAAATACTTAAAGATAAAAAAGTTCTTCAGAATTCAAAATTTTTCAGTATGTATCCTGAGCTATGCTATAGAAATTATTTTCATATCTCTGAATAGATGTATAATCTCTATTATTAGAGATTATTTCTACTATATCCAGTGAGCTGAAAGATTCTGAGGTCAACAAATCACGAGAATGGTTTCCAAAAAAATAATTTTTTAATAAAATGTTTAAATTAAACTTGAATTTCAGAACCTAACATGAGATTAATTTAATCATCTTTATAAAAGCCGAAAGCTGCTTTGATAAATAAACAAGTATTCCGTGGAGAGACTGTGTCTTTTTATTTATTTGTTATTATTAAGTTTTTCCTTTATACTTACATTGAATTTATGTACATGGTGTTAGGATCGTGTAACTAATGACCTAACAACAAGTTAATGAATTACAAAATTGACTTACCTTTTACAAAATTCAATTATTTGTTTTAAAAAAATGGTTTTGAAATTCAATTTTATAATTATAATAGTAGTCATTGCCTTTAGAGTCAATTTAAAGTAATATTGAATGTGTGTTAATATTGAGTAAATTTGGTAACTATATAAATATTAATTTTATGAATTCTATTAGTATTTTTTAATTTTTTTTTTTTTTTTTTTTTAACATAATTAGGTTTCTATTATCCATTGATTACAAATTAAGAGGAAAAACTCAATAAGCAAAGCAATATTTTTTAAGCTTTTGGAGAAGATTTAAGTTTTTTCTTCTCACCCTCCCTCTGAAATTAGTGAACACAAAATCCCTTGATCTGTAATTAGTAGAAAAACCTTTAATTACTCTCTGATTTTTCTTCAAATTAATTTAACTTTGTGGGACAGAAAGAGTAATTTAATTCATTTTGTTCCAACTTGTTATTATTAATTTGAGAAGTAAGAGCGTCGATGGAGGTCATCTTAATAAATAAAAAGACAGTCTCTCCACGGAATACTTGTTTATTTATCAAAGCAGCTTTCGGCTTTTATAAAGCCATCATCAGTGCCTATGAACAAACATTAAGCGTAAAAAATTATTAACATGCAACCAAACCGAAATTACAAGAGAATGAATAAAAGCTAATAACAAAAATAAAATATAAAATCACAAAAACGGTAAGAAAAGATTAAAAAAATAAATAAATAAATAAAACCGACGGTAATTAATCAAAAAGAATAAAAGCAATGACAAAACAATTAACAATTAATAAAACAGGCTAACAATTAAAAATCGAAAAAATAAAAAACGGAAGAATAACAATCAATAACGTTAAAAACAAAACTAAATGCAAAGTCAAAGTAAAAATAAAAGAGCTTACCGATTTAGTAAAACTAGAGACACATAGTTAACATTATGTTTTATAATATAAAAAAGGAATGTAGTGGGTGAGTCATACGACGTCGGAGACTAACGTAAGACT
>KZ651669.1:132219-143691 GCA_001010745.2 Gerris buenoi | reverse complement strand
TTTTAGTTTTATTTATTCAAATTATATTATAAAAAATATTATTAAAAAAGAATTGATTTAAATTTTTACCATGGCCAAATTTTTACTAAAGCTAGAATTTACTAAAATGATTAACAAACTACATAACAAATTTTAGCTGACTGGATTCGCTAAGCATTTGCAAACGGATAACTATTCACCATACCTTAAAATAATCTAAACTTTTATATAACTCACGGAACTGGCTTAATTTATGAATTTAATTTCTATTTACTTATGGAATCAGTAACATAAAGTAATAAAATAAATCCCCAGAGTAAATAATGCTTGTTTTTAAGGAGGGTAATTCTAATAATTTTCTTCTGAAGTAATAAGGGTGTTGTTTAGAAGCTATTACTTAGACATGTGTGCGCATAAGCTTACAACTTTTCTGTAAAATTCTTGTGGAAGTTGAATACATCTTTGGAAAAATATAAACCCAAAGGCATTAGGTAAAGTGGTGAATTTTACTGGAAGTTGGCAAATAGATTCACAAAAAGTTTTGTTTTAGGGACAATTTCTTAAACTTATAAAAAGACAATAGCTGTCTGTTTGGCCAAACATCTGTAATCAAAGTTGAATCAAATCAGGCACAGTACATGGGTTTAAGTCCCCCCCCCCCTCGTACCAATATGGCGAAAAAATTAACTCTAGCTACTGCATACATCAGTTTAAAAATCAATGAACAGGATACAAAGAAATCCGTATTAAGAGTCAACGCATTAACACCTCTCCTGCGTGGCTCAACTCCGTTTTAAGAGTAAACTTTGATGTGGTATTTGTTAAAGTAACCAATCTCAACATTAAGCCTATATTGAATATATTATTATATTTACTAGTTGTAATTTATAATTGACATTATTTTCATGTGTTGATCTTTCATTTTAGCTAGTCAATATGTTTCTATGTACAATTATTATTGATATTCATAAAAATTGGCAGAAGTACAACTCTATAAGGGTAGTAATTGAACCTTTTCTATGACATTTTTAAAATAAATGTGATTTTTTTTGTTGCTTGTCTAAATAAAATTTTAAATATATTAACAGTTTTAATATTCTAGACACTAACCATTCTTGTATATATAAGTATAATGCTAAACAGGAGGAAAGTAGAAGCAAGTATTTATTTCTGGCTACTTCATTATTATTTATATCTGGGAGATAATCTTTACCTTATCCATAAGCATAGTACTTGAATTTTAAGACAAAATATATACCGTAAAATCTCGTGTATAATACGCAGGCAAAATTTTGAGCTATAATTTGGGGAAAATTAAATATTCGCGTTTAATACGCACCCGACTTTTCCGTCAAATTTTAGAAAAAAAATCGTTTATAATACGTACCTATAGAATGATATTCTTTGCACATTTTACATGTAATTTCCAATATTTATTACGTAATATTTTTACTCAGGTCAGATGGCTAATAAGGTGTCTATTTTATAAGAAAAGTGGGTGCTTTCTTATAAAATTGATAAATTCGTAGAAGGGCCGCCTTTGAAATCAGTTGTTTGTTATCAAGCCGGTGTTATCACATGGTGTAATCACCAGTGAAATCTCTCGGCGGTACCGGTTTTTGAGATACACAAAAAAATTATCTTCTATCTAATTTATCAATGACTTTGATCAACTAGCGAAATAAAATAACATAACTACAATGATAACAAGTCTTTCTGTCTAAAAAAAAGAGAATAAAAATAAGTATGGTAACCAAAATATGTACGATGAGATACATAAAATCAGTTTTTGTTAAAAAAAAAAAAGTATGATTACCTTTATGTTTTTTATTATTTTTCAATTATTGAGGTAAAATTTAAGTTGTAAACGAAGTATTTTTTTTTTTTTCACTCGTGTATGTAAAATGTATGTGAGGTAAAAAAAGTGCGTATTATACGCGAGATTTTACGGTATATTTATTTGAGGGTGTTATTTGCCAAAATGGAAGTCAATTAAATAATTTATTTCAATCTATAACCCTTAAAATATAACCTTCTGCACTTTATAATAGGTTTGTTCCAACCGCACTTCAAACTGGTTTGGAACTGTCTGACGCATTCGCAACGGACCACAATTGATCGTTTTTCGCTAATGCGCATGCGTCGTACAGTTAGTAACTGGTTTGGGACTAGTTTGAAGTGTTGTTGGAACAAGCCTAATTTGTAAGTGTGGAATTGTGGCTCTTGAAATTTAAATATCTACTAAAGTATAGGTTCTTACTGGTAGTTAAAATATTGTAATAATTACAGAATTATATTATTTTATAAAATACAAAATATCTTTTGTCATCATTTGACCTGCTGATTTTACTATAATTAATTTTTTCTTCACACTTTTGGCAAACAACTTGATTATCATAACTTTATTAGTTTGTTTAAGCAACACAGTTTGATAGAAAAAGCTAAGACCATGAAATTACAAGCTACATTTAACTTAAAAAACAACTGTAAAGTGCGCTCTCTTCTCCACTATTACGTTTGCTATTCATGCTAGTAGTCTGAGTTAATTGCCTGGGGGTCCCATGTTTGGTGTTGACCCATCAAGAGGGCTACTCTATAGGAGTAAAGTCTGAAACATACTGACCCTTTATTGCCCATCAGTGCAATAAAAGCAATGAGCCATCTAGCTAGACTGACTCCCTGTGAGTTTTTTTTTCCTCTTCCAGTAATCTAGGTATGATACCGTACCTACAGCCTATATAGCTTATTTCAATTTATTTTAGTAATTTGGTTAAAACTATTCCACACAAGTTAAGATTAACGAGGATTTGGACAGCAGGTTCCTGATAAAGAAAAATTCTGGGTAAGTCACAAAATGACTCTCTTGCTCTTTATTTTTTATCACTCTTCTTAAAATTATAATATTTTTGGTTACTAATGATAATAAATAAAATGTATGAACATTAAATTATAAGCCAAATAATAATCAAATTTTAGCATTTTTTTAAAATTATATTAACTTTTTATTCAACATTCTATCTCAGACAGCATACAATTTTTTTTATAAAGGGTGAGACTTTTATTTTGACAGACTAGCTATAGAGAAAGTCACTCAATAGGTATTGTGGGGTTGGCTCTCCAACCCAATAAAAAATACTGCACCCAATTCCTAGGCAGAGTCCAGCACAGTGCTGTTCTCTTATTACTTCATGCTGGTGCTTTCTATCCTAGTCTACCTGGCAGCATCCTTCGTTTTCTTTTCTTTAGGTTTTTCTAACCTTAATTTTTTTATTTAATGTGGCTGTTTTAATCGACAGCATAAGCTGGCTTAGAGTATATGAGGAGCAATATTACAAGATGTGTATTAAGAATACAAAGAGCTTATTATTAATTTATATGAAGTATAAGAAGATAAATTATATTAATATTTGTCTTTTATATAATAGTTATAACTCATGAGTTATCAGGTTTCCTAGCATTCTTATTTAGCCATGTTCTTAATATATAAGATTGTAAGGGTTGTTAAGCCTACAAAGAATTTATATGCAACGGATCAAAGATGCAAGAGCAACTATTAAACTATATTTATAAATCTGAATATTTACAAAGTGTTTGTTTTGGTTTTTTGTCAGTGACATTGTGTCACTACAGAGCTCCCCCCCCCCCCAAGTCACGACATCAGTCGTGTAGGAAAACGTACACGTCATCCAGATCTCGTTGTTCTTCTGACTTCTTGAGGTTTGATTTGAGTGGGAGGATGGGTAGGTTTCACCAGGCCCTGCGTAGGTGGAGAACTTTCTTCCACGAGAAAGGCTGGTTTCAATCAGTCGACAGTTACAGTATCGAGCTTACCATTGAGCTCTATTTTAAAGAACTTTTCATTTTTTGATAAAACCTTTGAGGGCCAGAGAATTGCTGTTCGAGCGGCCCCTTCACCAAATCCCTTCGTAGGAATACGTGAGTGCACTTCTGCAGTTCAGGATGCACGAATACTTCATTCCTGCGGTAGCATATCGGCGATGGACGTATGCGTCTTAAGTGCTCCCGCAGTCGAGATACAAACGTTCCATCTAACTCTGAGGCTGCAGAAGGTTCACGTGTGTGGAAGAATTCACCGGGGAGGTGAATATTTAAATCTGAATATTTACAAAGTGTTTGTTTTGGTTTTTTGTCAAAGTGACATTGTGTCACTACAAGATAATACATAATATTATGTAGATCAAGAGATGGATTTATCAGGTTTGCAAGGGAAACTGAGCATTTGAATCTGGTCTTAGTATAATTGAGGTAATACCTGGTACTTATATCAAGATACAATTTGCCAAGAGATCAAACCTTGAGTTGATTTTTTGGTATATGAGACCAGGCCTAGTACACAGACTTTGGTATGAATAATGATAATCTTAATTTGTGCTTTCAAGTAGATAAAACCTTAATAATTTTAAGTCCACACGTTGTCTTTAAATATATACACAGTGGCGCATAGTATAACACACCAGCCGGCTAGTTAGTTAGGATGCACGCCGCACTTGCATCCTCAGTGAGTAGGCTCTTGTTCAATTTCATAGTCCGGTGTTTAAGTTGCTTGCATTTTGCAACCAGGACACAAGCAACCTGTGACTTGCTGCTTCGGTGTGAAAGCAACCTTAAAGAGGATCCCAATAACTAAAAGACTCACTAAGAGCAACAATTAAGCTAACATTAATAAAAATATGTTTTCAACATAAACCCCTGTTTAATAAGTTAACAAAATAATAATAAAATACTATTAGAAATTTTGATGGCACTACTGCAAAAACAGATTTCATTTTTAGGATTTATTTGGTTACTATCCATCATAGTGAAAAATACAAATTATATTTAAACTTATAAACGATACTTAGAGTTGTTTCAATAAATAACATTATTTTCAATATTTGTAAATTTATATATAAATTATAAATAAACCTTGGTTCATCTCCTTTCTTAATACTTAAAACCAAACAAAAAAAAATCTTTTACTTTGCTTATGTATATTTAAAAAGCTAAAAACTTAACACGGTTAAAAAAAATAAAATAATAATTTTATTAAAAATTAAATCTTGAAGAATGCCTTAAACTGGTTTTAAGAAAGACCTTTATTTTTAATAAAGCTTAACAAGACACTAAGAGGAATCAAAATGAATGTATAAGGATATAATCAAAGTGGATTAAAAAAAGAAAACAATTTTATATAAATTTAAACTATGACTTTTAAAATTAATTTCAATTTCTAAAATTATTAAAATGGTGAACATTTTTAATACAACGAAACACCTCCTTATTGTGATTTTTTTTTTTTTAATTATTATTATTTTATTTTTTCCGATTTGAATTGCATTAAAAAAATGCTTGGTAAGAATAATTAATTAGACATTTTTGATAGTAGTAAAGTTAATTGAATAAATAAATAAAAAGTTAGGCCAGTTTGTGATTTTTGAAAAAATATTGGTACCTTAGAAAAGTGTATGTTTGATCATCACAATTTACTTTAAAGGTTTTTATTACATTTTCAACAAAATAAAATATTTACTTATATGAAAAACTGATTTTTTCTTTCTTTTAAATATTAAATGAAATACTTTAATGCATTTATTATTATTAATGCAAAATTACAAAGCTCTCAGTCGCTTGTTACAAGTTGTAAAAAGAATTGTATTTTTGACTTAAAAATAAAGAAAAAAACTTCAATTAAAATAAATTATAAGATCAAATTAAAAGTCTAATGAAATGAAAGAGAAATATAATAAAACTAATAATAAAGAGTGACTATTTTTTTTTTTTTTTAAATTTTAAAGGGATTGGATAAAGAGGTGTGTTTTTTTTAATGGTACAATTATACTTTTAAAGTAAGACTGTTAGGATTAATAAATTACAAAGCCATAGAGTCAGTACTAATACAAATATTTTATTCTTGCTCATCACATTTTAAAAACCATTAAATGACTTACTTTAATAAGATGAGGCTTCCTTAAATTGCTTTCCTATTGAAGTGAGATAAGAATTTGAGACGGTTAAAACATTCTCATCTCACTTTGCTTAAATAAAAATTATCACTTAGATTTTTGAAAGGATTAGTCATAATCCTCTTTCCTCACTCATTTTTACTGTAGACAGCACAAAAATCACTTAAAAAGTTTTGAGGATGTCAAAAAATGCACTTCATCTCTTTACTTACTAATATAACCACTTCACTGTAGAGTGCGGTAAGGCTCAACTTAGTTTTATAATGTTATCTTTTACTTAGTGTTAGTGGATACTTTGTTAGTACAATCACTCTCACTTGGTAGATTTTATCACTTTACTGTAGAGTGCAGTGAGGTTCAACATAGTTTGATGATGTTATCATTTAACTTAGCTTTTGTTGAATGCTTTGCTAGTGGAATTACTAACTCTAATATTAGAATGTATCACTTTACTTTGGAGAGAAGTAAGGCTCTATTACCAATTGAAATATGAATATACTAGTAGAGTACTTCATTATAGAAACAATTTTTTAGAATACTCACTCTACAGTGAACTGTTCTTCATTTTACAGTCAAGCTTTAGGGCACTGCACCTATACTAAGAAAAATTAGAATGACATAATCATACTAACTGTCAAGCCTCACTTCACACTAATAAACCACTCTCTTTGCCTCTCTATAGTCAAGTAAGTACTCTGCTAGTAGAATACATTAGGTAAAGTAGTTTACTAATAAGTGATGGAGTTCAGTAGGTAATTTATTTTTATTAGTGGATTAATATCGTGTTAAAGAGTCACTCACTCTATAATTAGAGTGGCATAACTCAACACTTCAGCAATTTAAAGATGTCATAATCCCATTCATAACCTAACTTACTTTTTAAGGCATGAGGCTTTCAAAAGAAACCTTTCTCTCATGCGATTCCTTATTAAAAATTAAATGTATTCGTAAATCATTGTGATAACAATAATCACCATAAAACTTATGAGCAGATCTCATAACAATTATTATCTCAGTAACAATTACTGTCATGGGTTTGAATCTACAGATAATTAAAACGTCTTGGAGATCTATTTATCTGGAATTTTGATGTATTATAGAATTTAACATACACAACATATCTTAGTTATAATATTCGTATTCTACATTAATATAAATTATAGTAGTCTTGGCACTATGTAAAAGAACTGTAATTACAATAGAAAATTACTAATGGCCAAATGATTTAAGCTAAGTAAATAGCAGTTCCAATATAATAATTTTTGTCTTAAAAAATAGTAGAAAGGAAGGGGAAAAAAGTTTAATAGATTATTAAATAAATAAGTTTCAGTGCTTTCCAATCATTCAAAAATCTTTTTTATTGTATAATTGGACCTCTTCATCCTTTCCCTCTCAGTTTTGTGTTCTTAGTCACAAAATTTACTACCTGTTTGGTTGTCCATTGTTCTTCCTATTAATTTTTCATAGAATCTTAACTTATTCCTGGTGACTCCCAAGGACTAGGTCTAACAGACTAGTTTGATTCTACTACTTGGAATATATTTTTATGAAAAAACTTTCAAGATATTATCTGTATCTACATTCAGTATAATAAAAATCGATAATACAAGAAGTACCGTACTGGAAAGAAAAGTTGTTTAACTCAGTTTCACAAAGTTAAAAAAAGAAAATTATTAATTATAAAATTAATTTATTAATATAAAGAAAAAATTAAAAATGTGTGTTCCTTAATTAAGTATCACTATTATTAAAACAATTATAAAATGGGTCAAGGAATACAATAAAATAACAGATTTGATACAAGAATGAAGGTAAAGATAAATATTATTATAAATAATAATGTGTATAAATTTTCTGATTTAACATGCGCATTTATATTCTATAATAAATTCTACTGAAAATTTACCAATAAGATAAAAGTATTATTAAATTTTAACAAAAAAATACACCAACATTTGGTGTTATAATAATAGTCAAACTGTATAATTTACTCTTAATAATATAATCTCTCTTTTTACCTTCTCCAAATATATAAAATAAATATGTATTTCAGATTGATCAAAGGAAAGCTGCTTGCTTTAACTGTGTGTTTAAAATTAAAATAAAACTTATATAAAATTTTTTCGGAAATCATTTTTTACTAATGAGACGTAATTATTACTCTTTGTAGCTAGTTAGAAATTAATATTATATTTTTTTTGGAAAAAAAACCAATCTTTTTAATATTGAATAAGCAATTATTGTATAGTCTAATGTAATGCAACACACACTATGTAGAAGCAAATGGATATTAATGAATAAAAAGAGATTTCACTGTCATTTCTTAATGTTACAAAATTAGCAGTTCCTGCTATCGTTACATTTTTTTATTTATTAATAATGATAACTATTTTAGGATTATTTTTTAAAGAAGAATAAAGAAATATATTTATTTTATTTTATGACGAACTTTTTGTATTCTATACAAGTAACATTTTTTAATGACTTCTTGCCAGAGTTTTTTGATTACAGTTGATTGCACTATTGTCACTAATCATTTCAATCTAAGCGGTTTAATGAATTATAACAATGTAGGAATCTGGGTGACAAACATGTTTTAAATTGTGTAAAAATATATCTTTGAGTAATGGAAACAATTTTCTTTCAAGGAGTTTTTACCAGAAAACCTTTAACAGATAAGCCTATGTGTTTAAGTGGCAGATGACAGATTTTAACTTCATAATAACCTTAATTAAATCTGAGAGTCCATAAAAAATTACTGATTCATATAAAGAATGCCTCCCATTCAAAAAACTAAATGACCAAAATTAATTTATAAATCCTACATCTACCTAACATCTTATACCTAAACATCTCTCGCCATCAATAAATAAAATCATAATAATAACTTACTTTTAGAGGTAAAAGTATTCAAATTTCGTCACTGGAAAGTTCATATGGAAAGGAAGGGTCAGATAAATTGTTAAAATAAGTTAACTAATTGTTATCAAAAACTTGGGTTTTCCAGTGAAATCACCATAATGAAGGGGTTGCAGTCCGATGTATCGCTTCCACTACTGGAAGCATCTTCAAGGGAGTGAAGATGCTTCCACTACTGGAAGCATCTTCAAGGGAGTGAAGATGCTCAGACCCCTTAGAAGTTTTTGATTAAGAGCCAACCGGAAGCGTACGCACTAAGTTAACTAATTTTTGTACTTTTCTAATGATTCTTTCTTAGAATAGAACAAAGGATTTCACTTACTGCAGCACATAATTTTTAATATAAAAAAGAAAAATATTTCTTGTAATTATGTCCTTAATATGTAGGCAAAAAATAAAAGAGCAACATTTTAATAACTTTTATTATGAGTTCACATACTATTGCTCCATGAATAACTACTGAATAACTAACTGATGAACATAACCAATACAATATCAATTTAATTAGATTCAATCAAAGACAACATTTTTTGTTCAAAAATACTTTAAAACTTTAAATCAGTCGCTACTAACTCATGATTATTATCATAGCAAGGGGATACATGTTGCTATTTATTCATATTAAACTAATTAAAAAAAAAAAAAAAAAAAAAAAAATCTGTGGAAAAGGTAGATTGTTAAGAATCTACATGTAGAAAAATGTCTTAAACTGACCCAAATAATTAAACAAATACATATACATAGAATAATGATCAAAAGATTCTTTCAAGAAGTCGTAGTTCCGTGGATTGCAACTGTCAAATGTATTAACAATTTTTTTTTAAATCAACATCATTCTTAGATAATAGTTGCTTAGATATAATAGTTGCTTTTTAAAAAGAAATATCTTGTTAAGAAATTGACAAGAATTTTGTTAATTAATCATTAACAAATATCACTAATAATGAATTTTATATAAATATATATATTCGTTACATTNTTTTGGTTTTTTATTACTTTAAGAAATAAAACAAAAAATTAAATAAAAATTGAAAGAGAAATTCTTAAGTCCCTACAATGAAAGTTTTTGTTGATAAACTTTGTCAAAGTATTCTTGTCGTGTTAAATGTTACTTGCCACCGACATTTTATTCTATAGCTTTTTTTATCCTTTTTTTATACTTTATTGGTATTTTAAAAGTTTATATATACATATATATATATATATATATACAGGGTGACCCGCGATAAAATGTCATAAAGAGACTGGCGGATACTATGGGTCAAATGCAACAAAAAATGTCGAGTAAGCATATGCCCATTTCTCAATAGTTCTCGATATGTCGATTTATTTCTATTTTTAAAGCACTTCATGAAAATTTTCAAAAAATGCCTAATATCTCAAAAACTAAATGAGATAGAGAAATTGAGCTAAGAACCAATTTTAAAGAGCGCAAAAATACCTTTCAGAATCATTCATTTATTTCCTAATTATCTGCTGTTAAGCGTCTGCTATGTTCTGTTACATATGAAAATTAGGATTTTTTAAATTTCGACCACGAAATTCCTGAGCTCGTTACTCTTAATTGAGGGATGGTAGAAGTGTGGCGTTTTCAGGAAAAACTTCTGCTTTTTATAAGCTTTCAAATTGTATAATTAAAGTTTAGGGTCAACACACTACTTTTTGAATTATGGTGGATTAAATGTTACCAGACGTGAAATTATTTGGTCAGGATCACAACCAATTCTAGTACATATGCAAAAAAAGTTTTCCCGAACGAAACCACAGCATTAAAGGCGTCTTATAGGAAATTTGACGCTGAACAAAAAAGTTCCTATAAACATGAACACGGAACTGCTTCGTTTCCGAGATATTCACAAAAAAACATTTAAAAACACCATTTTTGGACGTTTATATGTATAATTCTCAAATATTAAGCATTTCATAGTAATACCCCTTTAATTTTTGAAAGAAACCTTGTAAATAATAAAATGTTATGCTGAATAACACCCTTCCCAGCACTAAACGACAACCCCCTGATTTTAGCAAATCTGTTAATTATCTCCATCAACGCTCAATTTAAAAAGATTATGTTGTAGAGACCTAAGATTGGTGTTATTCGACTCTATACCAGATTTGCTTCAAGGATTATTACGGTAAAAAGCGTAGTATGGGAGAATTGTAGGTATAAACGTCCAAAAATGGTGTTTTTCAATGTTTTTTTGTGAATATCTCGGAAACGAAGCAGTTCCGTGTTCATGTTTATAGGAACTTTTTTGTTCAGCGTCAAATTTCCTATAAGACGCCTTTAATGCTGTGGTTTCGTTCGGGAAAACTTTTTTTGCATATGTACTAGAATTGGTTGTGATCCTGACCAAATAATTTCACGTCTGGTAACATTTAATCCACCATAATTCAAAAAGTAGTGTGTTGACCCTAAACTTTAATTATACAATTTGAAAGCTTATAAAAAGCAGAAGTTTTTCCTGAAAACGCCACACTTCTACCATCCCTCAATTAAGAGTAACGAGCTCAGGAATTTCGTGGTCGAAATTTAAAAAATCCTAATTTTCATATGTAACAGAACATAACAGACGCTTAACAGCAGATAATTAGGAAATAAATGAATGAT
>KZ651669.1:117805-131442 GCA_001010745.2 Gerris buenoi | reverse complement strand
AAACAGTCTCTCCACGTAAAATAATACTTGTTTATTTATTTATATGAAGCAACTTTCGACTAGTAAATACATCATCAGTGTTATTTCTTTTTGGAGAGAGAGATAGTTTCTATTTATTCATTAAGATGACCTCCATCAACGCTCTTTTTCCTTATTTTTTTTTCTATAATCAAGTTATTTAAAAAAAAAATAAAATAAAATAAAATAAAATAAACAAAAATATACATAATACAAGTTATTTAGTAAGATTATCTACATTAACTTGAATAATAAATTGTATGGAGTCGTCAAAGATATTTAAGGACACAATATTATATAGATTCTAGATTTATTTATCTAGAACTAATAAACAGACTATCCCAGTGTGCCGTTTAGTTTTTCGAAGTGATGCATAAGATATAAAATAAATTTAATATTTAAAATAATTATGTTTTATTACAGTATCTAAACTATTAGATTTTAGAATTATTTTTATAGGGATTTATATTTTGTGGTCAAATAATAATATAATAATGTTTTTTTGTGAATATCTCGGAAACGAAGCAGTTCCGTGTTCATGTTTATAGGAACTTTTTTGTTCAGCGTCAAATTTCCTATAAGACGCCTTTAATGCTGTGGTTTCGTTCGGGGAAACTTTTTTTTGCATTATATGTACTAGAATTGGTTGTGATCCTGACCAAATAATTTCACGTCTGGTAACATTTAATCCACCATAATTCAAAAAGTAGTGTGTTGACCCTAAACTTTAATTATACAATTTGAAAGCTTATAAAAAGCAGAAGTTTTTCCTGAAAACGCCACACTTCTACCATCCCTCAATTAAGAGTAACGAGCTCAGGAATTTCGTGGTCGAAATTTAAAAAATCCTAATTTTCATATGTAACAGAACATAGCAGACGCTTAACAGCAGATAATTAGGAAATAAATGAATGATTCTGAAAGGTATTTTTGCGCTCTTTAAAATTGGTTCTTAGCTCAATTTCTCTATCTCATTTAGTTTTTGAGATATTAGGCATTTTTTGAAAATTTTCATGAAGTGCTTTAAAAATAGAAATAAATCGACATATCGAGAACTATTGAGAAATGGGCATATGCTTACTCGACATTTTTTGTTGCATTTGACCCATAGTATCCGCCAGTCTCTTTATGACATTTTATCGCGGGTCACCCTGTATATATATATATATATATATGTATATATAAACNAATAATAATTAAAAAAAACATGTACAGTACATAACATGTTATAATACTTTTACATTGTAGTATTTATTTACTTGGAATTTGAAAAAAAGATAATAATAAGAAATAATTATGGACTTGAAGAATATAATTGACTATTGTCATCAACTGTGGGTAATTTCTTTTTAACCACTTAATGGCTAAAGCTTCTTTATGTTGTCAATTATGCTCTTTTGTGAAGATGATCCATTCATTTATCTTGAAAATTACATTTAAAAAAAAAACAGGGGATCAAAGAGTCTAAGAGGCTTAAGGTCTTCTTGAAATCACTAACTAAACCTTTTGGTTTAATTTCTAGAGAGGTGAGACTTTTTCATTTTATCAATTATGTTGAACAAGTATAGAAAGAAAGTAATCATAAATAATAAATTGTTTACATTACAATTATATTGATCAAGATAAAAAATAATTAAGATCTAATGACATCTGAGAAACTTAAGACTTAGATCTGTAGAATTATTTATAACATCATTATTTTTATGTAAGAGGAAAGAAAGTTGGTCATCTTCAGTGCTAAAGAGATAAAATGTGGTAGAGTAAGAGATGGAGTTGTCAAAGTGGTTTAGTTTAAATCTGTTAAATTCGAGCACTACTGTCAACTCCTAAACTTATAATTATTCACTTATAATTAAACTAAACTTATAATTATACGTGTGCTGTGCAAACTATTTTCAAACTATTTTTTCAAGTTAACATATTAACCAAAAACTGTTCAGCAATTTAGTTGAATTTTTCATATTGGCCCATAGTCTTTACAAAGGGAAAAATTAATTTAAAAATACTTTCTCTTTATACAAGAAAGTAAAAACCTGTAAATATATAAATAAAAAATTAATACTCAGTTTTGCTGTTCTGTCAAAACCAACATCTTTTCAGAATGCATGTGTTTTTTAAATAAAAAGGAAGTAAAGAAATAAAAATAATTAAATAAATTCAATATGATAGAAAATTAAGAGAAATATAACAAATTTGGAAAATTTAGTATTTTAAATGGTTAAAAAAAATAATATTGCTAGCTAGATTTATTTGAAGGGAACAGTCAGTTTACAACTTATTAAACGGAAAAAAACTAGTCCAACAATAATATGGTAGTGAGATGTTTAAATAAATTTATATAAAATGAAATGCTATTTATTAAAAAAATACCAACCTATATTATAATGTATTTAAAATATATTGTAATTGATAACAATTTTTTGTAAATAAATCATAACATGGGATAAACCTTTTCTTTCCAAAAGTTGGATCCTATGTAAAAAAATAAATAAATAAAAATAATTCATAAATAAATAATAAAACTCATGTGTCAATTTTGTCAATAAAATAAAAAAAGTAATCGTAAACAGATAACAATTTATATAGCTTCACATTAACGTGAAATCAAAGAATAGATATTAATTCACACTTTAATAATAATGATAAACAAAAAAAGTGAGTTAGGTATATATAAATCTATCTCTATATTATATCTTTGTAAACATTTTTTTTCTAGATATTTAGATAAAACCTTTTTCTGAGTGTAACTCCCCTTTCCTATAAAATCCTTGTTCCTAGCTTGTAAAAATATATTTGTTTACATGAGCTTAACATTTTAATGCATTAATAAATTCTATTATTATACATTTTAATTTATCAAAATAATGATAATTATCATATTTAATAATTTCAACTATGTGTATATTGTTATTTTATAATTATTATTAAAATAATTAGTTTAAAGTTGCTACCAAAATTACAAATGTTTGATTGGTAATTTTGTTTCAGTTTTGTTTGTAGAGTAATGAACACACACATACACTAAAAAATATTAATTGCAAATTAGAAAAAAAAATATGATCATGGGGGGGGGGATGTAACCAAGAGGTTAGCACACTCGACTCTGAAACCAAGGTCTAAACACCGGCTGTGAGTTTGTATCCCAGAAGGGTGAGACATGTTTCACACTGATGATCTCATCAATTAGATGAGTAAAGTGTCCAGATAACCCCCGTCCTATAATGACCTAAGCTGTTGAATGGGAATAAAACAAAAACAAATTGAAATGTCTTGCATCACTAACACAAATTGTTAAACTAACTCGTAAGATGATAAATGTTGCAGTATGATTACCAGGGCTGCAGTAAACAATTTGGGATCCTGATGTCATTATTCTAATGGCACCTTAAATTTTTGCTAAAGCTCTCATTGCCTTGCCATTCAGAATGGCATAGGAACATAAAAAGTGAGGGAGTGCCACTTGAATTAAATTTGCTTATCCTTACATTAATTAAGGACTTAATACCATATGTATACAGTCTATAAAGAGAATATTCTCTTTGAGGTCATTGTTAGCTGTAGTAAGTATACTTACTAATACCACTAAGAACAATTTATTCAGCTGCTCCAATTATTGAGTATTCTTAGATATAGGTAAATGATACGTATATACAGCTCTGTTATGAATAAAAACGTTATTGATATTGATGATGCATAAGATGATTGAATTAGGATGTAAGAAACATTGTTGTCAGATTAATAATTAGGTGCAAGTAGAGTCATATAAATAGATAAGAAAAACATCAGTATTGATTTTTATTATCTATGAATTAGACTCTATACACAGGTGATAATACTAAACTCTAGTTCTTGCTTTCACAAAATATTTTTCTACTCAGAAGTATCATATTATTTAGTGATTTCAGTAAAAACTGGAATTAAATCCTAGAACCAATAGAGTATGTTAAACTGCACATTTCCAGTAGAGTAGAAAATAATCATACTTATAAGGGAGGATAAAAGTCTATCAATGTGAGTAGGCCTGGGGACATGAGTTTTGTCATTTAAAAATATTAATAAAAGGTTTACGCTATAAGAACAAACTTAAATAAAGACCATGATATAATTTAGATTTAAATTATTACAGGCTGATGCCTATAATAATTTTGATGTGATATTGCCAGTAACTAAATAATTTACCTTGGATTTCTATTCGGTAAAATCTTGATTTTTTGAAAATTAAAATGTTCTAGGTCTAAAAGGACTACATGCATTTACGATTTTTTAGAAATGATACACATGGATTTTAATTTTAATATATACTATATATACTTTAATGGCTCATGTATTCAAAAAATAATTCAATTAATGTAATTTACTTTGTTTTTTATGTCAAAAAAGGAGCAAATTATGTCTACTGTGAATAAGTGTTGCCTTTCCATCACACTACCCCCTCCCTTTTCTCTGTTAATATCCTTTTCTTAAAAAAGTATATTTTATTTTCATTTTTAGAATAACAAAATAAATATGATAATTCATATCTCAATTAATATTTTTACTTGTAATTATTATAAACATTTTTAGCCATTACAAGTTCATGTATTTATCATAAAACAGAATAAGAGGTAAATTATTTTTATTTCTCTCTCTTTATTGCACTTTTCAGTTAATATGTTTTAAAAAAAAAAGTATTTATTGAATTATTTTATTTTAAAGCTTGTTTAAATTGTATTTAATAAAAAGAGCCTTATCAAGTAAATTATTTACAAATTAAAACATAAATAGAAAAGAAAATGTGTTACCTAAATATTTTTATTTAGACAAACATTTAAAAAGAAAATTTGCCTTAATTGTAACATGCAGTTATATTATACTATGTATTAATTTAACCCAATAATTNTTTTTTTTTTTTTTTTTTTTTTTTTTTTTGGGAGATTGTAAATTGTGATGACTATAATTTTTAATTATTACAAAAAAAAAACAACAAAAAAAACAAAATAATTTAGTTTTGGTTTTTCCCCTTTCTTAGAAAAATTTGGTGAATTCTGTTTTTAATGAGCTTTTTTAACCGAGATATGCTTACTGGGTGTAAACAGTCTTGTAGTCAAAGCATGACATGTATAGTAGTTTTTTCCTTTACAACGATTTAGGTATTCTGGTAAAACACACTTCTCAAATGAGCCATGTTTATTAATAATAAAGCTCATGAAAATGACAAGTATAGCCAAAAATGGCCAAAGAATTAAAATTAGCGAAACATGGCTCATTTTGTCGAGCAAATGAACTGATTGCTAATCAAGTATCCTTCTTTGGCTCTTGCCCTTGGAACACCTTTTATAAATCAAAATTAAAAGTTAATAGTGTTTTTTACCTTTGCACCTCAGGGCACACCAGATACTGCAGCTAACAACGGCTAGTTCTAATAAATAAAGCTTTAAGATTGAAATATAGATCATTAACCCTTTGAATGCGGAGGTATCACCATGTGATATCTAGCATTTTCAACTGAGTGGCAGAAGGTATCACCAGGTGATACCGAAAGGTCTGGGAAGGCGATGCGTTATTCGAGGGAGGGGATAGCAGAGCTTGTTCCAATGGGTTGCTTTGTCTTTTGGCCGCCTCAGAGAGGGTCTGAACTACATTCCCCTTGAGTAGTTTCTCTTTTTTTTTTTTTTTTTTTTTTTTTTTTTTTTTTTTTTTTTTTTTTTTTTTTTATGCGGGTCTGCAGACTTCGTAGCTTCCTAATATTTTTATAAAGCTTTTATTTAATTGTTGTACAGATTTTTTTGACTATAAAGATTTACAATAGAATTTTATTTTCCTGCTCCTAATTTATGTAAATACTGTTTTCATTTTTTTATTGCAAGTTCAAAAATAGTAATGACAAATAAAACAAGTAATAAGTATAATTGGATAATTTATCATTGTTTTTAATAAAACAATAAAATGTGGGACTAATATTGTCTTGTAAATAAAAAAAAAATACCAATTACCCTGGTATCTTCTGCCCAACAGTAAGTTAAGTCAACTGGGTGGCGTGAGGTATCACCTAGTGATATCTGAAGTTTTTCTTTAAGTTTTGGGTAAAAAAAAGTTAAATTTTCCCATATTTTATAACCAATAGTCTTTTTAATGCTCTAAATAAAAAGGGGGGGGGGGGAATCCACCCCAGGATTCACTCAAGGATTTAGACCCACAGTCAAAGGGTAAAAGGTGGATTCACAGCTAGCGGATACGTAATTGCGGAGGGCTATATAGATAACAATACATCTTCGGGCAACCGCCGAGACTAAGTCGCTGTCTCTCCCTTCAAGTTTCGGTCAGCCAGGTTATAAACAAAGCCAATTATAACATCGTGTTTTCAACTTGAATTTAGTTCTCTTGCTTAAAAAAAAACTACTAATATTATAAGACTTTTATTATATATAAATGAGAAATATGCATATAATAAAAATAATGCAGGCACAGATATAATACGCACAGATATTATTCACAGATAAAGATAAAACATAGATAAAAAAAACTTAGATAAACTCAGTAAAAATAAAAATAATGTATGAACAGATGAATGAACAGATAAAAATATACTCGTATTGTAATAAAAAAAAATATATATATAAAAACACTGAAGGGAAATAAGTAGAGGACAACCGCAAAAAGATGGTTTGGAACCAACTTCCAGGGCGCCGCAAAAACATTGCCATAGATGAATCCCTTCGGGCCTCCGAAATTACGTATCCTCTAGCTGTGAACCCACCTTAAAACAATTTAATCTATTAAAAAAACTAACATGTGTTATATACAGTGGCGTCGCCAGGGGGGTGCGGCCCGCACCGGGTACCACGACAAGAGGGGTGTAAGATTTTAAAATGTACTTGTTTATTTAATGCATTTTTTTTTTCAAATATATCTTGTTGCTTCTGTTATAAACTGTTGAAGATAGTTGATTAAGCGGAGCTAATTGAGACTGTGGGACAAACGGTAGGCCTACCGTGACACGGATCAGAGTAGGGTTATAGTTTGAGTGATAATCGTTGGTAAAGGTAAAGTTATCGGGTGATAAGGGGGAAGAGGTGCGCACAACCGGTGAACAGTGTGCTGTTCTGTGACTTGACATCTGTGCACGCATTATAACAGATATGTATACATAGATAAGAGTAGTGGAAGTTCATTAGTGTGTTTTGTGTTTGTCTATCAAAAAATCTAAAGAAGTGCCCCAAAAATTGAATATTGCGACTTTGTGACAATTGAAAAAGTTTGTTTTAGCTATATTTTTTAAACGGATTATTATATCAGAGCCGCAAGGGGGGCTGCCCTGGTTTTTTACAACCAAAAAGACAAGAAGAATATTGAGATCAGTGGCGTAACTGTGGGCCCTTCAAAATTCTAAAATTATTGCAAAGATCAAAACTTCAAAATTCGTGCCCACCAAACATCTTTTCAACTAAGAACAAACCTGCCCTAAAAAATCCTTAAAACTCATCTTTTTGTACTTGAATTTTAAAAAATTCTCAGGGGGAAGACCCCCGGACCCCCTCCCAGTTATTTGTTCAAAGGGGCCCAGATGTTAACTTGCCCAGGGGCCTGCTGTAGTATAGTATAGCCCCAGGCAGAGAAGAAAAAACAGTTAGTGTATAAAAATTCAAGTTTTGTGTCAATAAAAAAGATGTTCAACAAAGTACGCGATTTTTGATATTTGAATACTAATACTTAATGTACGAGCCTATCAATGTTGTTAATATCGTGTAGAACTTTTAAAACTCGCCCCATTAACGTGATATAGGGTGTTAAAGGTTATGTTGCTTTAGTTGTTAAAGATGGGGGGGGTGACAAAAGACTGTCCGCACCAGGTGACAGAAGTTCTGGCGATGCCACTGGTTATAAATAACTTGGGCACAATTTAAAGCTTATGGTTGAGGTCTCCTAATAAAAAATTACATACATTTATTTCATTATCTATATTTATTAAACAAATAAATACACTAAAACATAATACAATTTTGAAAACATATTACGAAGATAATAAAACTAAGATTTATCAATTAATCAGTTTATTATAAGTACAATAACAAAAAATAAAGTGGATTAAATTAACATTTAATATAGTTTACTCCCCCTCTAACAGGGAAAAAAATATTAATCAGGAGTAAAAAGATAGAAATAATAGACAGGAAACCATAAAAATATGGAAAGGGGAACAGAGTTAGAGTTAGTTGGAAGAGGAGGAAGATTGATATCTGAGCTAATATATTAGGCCACATCACATTAAGAAAGTGTTCGGAATCACCAACCAGGTCAACTGAGCAGTAACCCGTGCGTTAGTTAAGATCTATCTACCATTGGTTGTTAGGTTTAGGTTTTAGGTAACATTATGGTTAGTTAATCATAATGTTACCTTCGGGCCGCTAAATTTAAAAGTTGAAAACATTACTGTCCATTGGCACAATTAAGGATCACAATTATCCTAAAAACACCAATGTTTGTGTTATCAATATGTAGCATTAAAGTGAAGATATAAAATGTTAAAATGAAACAAGCTAATAAACTCATCCAATCAATATCATTCGGTATAGTGTATTGTTACATAAATATTTATTTTTAAAAATAATAATAAAAAAGTAGTACATATTAAAACTCTTTTAGCCCCTTACAACTTTCTTTACATTGTAATTTTTACAAAACCATAGTATCAATAATCTTGACCTCAAAAAAATCTAGATGCACTAAACACAAAAAAAACAACATTAAAATGCATTCACAAGAACAGTCTGTGTTTAAATAGAGTATTTAGCGGCAAAATTTGAATTTGAAGTCAGATTTGCCTCCTACCTCCTTATCCTCTCATTCACTTTAGTAATATAAGTTAAAAATAATGTAAAAAAATAAAATAAAAAAATAAATAAAATAAAAATATATATGTGGATTTATACACAAAAATGAATAAGTATCAAGACAAAAGAGGAAGTTGCTGAAATTTAATTTAAAAGAAGCAGAACATAATCTAAAAATAATAAGTTAAATATTATAACAAGTAAATATGGCTAAAAATATAATTTCTTAAGGTGGCTGTCATATTAAAAAGACAGGGAACATTTCCCTTTACTGAACCGAATTGTTACATTATTATTAAAAACAAATATTGTTATCACACTAAATAGACACAAACTCATGCCTCTCCATGGGGAAGGTCTTGACTTCAATCTAATATTCCCTGTCTTTTGGAGTGAAAAAGCCTAAAAGAAAGCATAAAAAACAATTAAATAATAATAATGATAATATACCAATAATAAAACACTTAAGACAAAATAAATAAATAATAAAAAATGATTTTAAGTAAACTCTCGTATTCTATTTCACAAGTCTAAAAATAAACGTTTCATTTAAAACTTTAATCATTTAATGTAAACCATTGAAAAGAACTGAATAGAAAAAAGCCGGAGAAAACTTTATGGGAAAAGAATTCCAAAGGGGTTTTATTTAGGAGTCAACAAACACAAGCAATTTAAATCATAACAAAGAAAAATCTGTCACTTTGAAAACTATCAGGTTTGACAGTATAAATAATTCAAAACAAAATAATAAATAATTACTCCAAATCCAACAACCATATTAACAGAATTATTAATGAAAAATCATAACATAAAAATGGAACAAAAAACAAGAAATTACAATTTTTTTTCTCTGGAATAATTTCCCCCAAATATTATAGATGATAATTTAATAGTATTTAATCTCGGTAATTCCTTTTCCTTTTAATTCCTTGAATCTGGAAAAAAAAGAAAAAAATTAAATGTAATAATTTAATTAAATTATTAAGTTATTTATAAATTTTCCTTAATAATTATGAAAAATAAATTAAAAGAGGGTAATGAGGTTAAAGGTTACACATATTTATATTAGATTAATAATTATCTCTTGCAAATATTAGTTCATTGTAACATTAATCCTAAAATAATTTTACAATCACCCTTAAATTTAAATATTATTTTGAAATTCTGGGCATCATTTTAAAATTTCTTATCACGGAGTCTAAAACATATTATTTTTTTTTAAATTAATTAAAGTAAAAACTTAAATCACTATGTTCTAAAATTTTATAATTTTTAGGTACTTCTTTAGATTGTTACTCCCCTGTGTTTTATTTATTTATTTTTATTTATTATTTTTATTTTTTTTAGATAATAAATAACTTTGACTCAATAAGTATAAAGGCAAAGGGGTGCTTAGTTTAATGTACATTGGGACAAAGGAATATCACACTTCTGTTTTTATGGAGGAGCAGTCTAAAGAACATTCCGTACGCCTTCTTTAGATTGTTACTCCGTTCTTTTTTATAAGGGGAGTAACAGTTTGAAGATGTGTCTATTTTTAATTATATAATCATAAACCAAGTCTAGCTTTAGAAAGAGACATCATAAGAGGAAGAGGAAAGCACCGATGTATAAATAATATTTTTAAAAAATTTACGCATGTAGAATGAATACAACTACGAAAATAATTACTTTCTACCCATCTAAACAGAGATGAAATGTTTGTATATCATTTATATGGATAAAATCATTTATAGGTTTTCTATATTGGGGTAAATTTTAAGGCACACTGGGTAATCTTTAATTAAGAGTTAATGTGTTCTTGAAGAACCATATTCGCAACTTTACCATTGAAGCTAGGATATTGGCAAGAAAATACAAAATTTATAATTTTGAGCCCATTTACAGAGGTAAAAGATAACAGCTTTTTCACTTAGAGGTGGAAAACATTTATAAAAGAAAAAACAAGGAAACAAGAGAGAAAGAGAGAGAGAGAGAAAGAGAGAGGAATTGGTCTAACCTGAACAGTGTGATTGTAAGATGGTAAAGCAGACATTTCAGATGCTACAACAAAAAATATTAACACAAACACTTATTTTTGTTATCTTAATATAACTTATTAAAGTTAGTTAACAAAAGAATCAGTTTGATAGGTGAACACATCAAAGGAAGAATGTCCAACGCTAGTGCAAAATTTAAAACATAGAAAAATACCACTGACAGACCCTTTATTATGGAATCGCATACCAAGTAGATTCTTTCGTTTAACAAAATAAAGTATATTATTGTTATAGTAGGACCTCCATATATTGAAATTATCAATCTATCAAGGTCTGATAAGACCATTATTATATTAAACCAACTTTTTCTATAAATAACACTTTCTTCCTCATTTAATTTGAATATGCAAGGACTCATCTCAGTTGGTCTTCGTACAATTCCAATGATTAAAATGAAAGTACTAACACTAAAGAACATGAATATGTTGAAATATAAATCCCTTAGGGGGCCTTATTTTTAAATTGACCATAACTACTAAATTGCATGTAAAAAGAGCTAAAATCTACAGGAAAAGGATGTAAGAACAAAAAGAAATCTAATTCAAAAGTGGAAGGAAATTATTAGGAAGTGAGGAAAACCTAAATTGGCTCCAAAATGTGTGATGTCTTTTAATAAATTTGACACTGGTCTAGAATAAATTTAAGAGTACATATTATTTTTGCTTTTGAGCCTAGTTTTGGTTCCATATTAATTTCAACTTCCTGTGCATATTCCTTTCTTTTCCCCATGCACACTAACTATTTTTTATTAGCACCTAGATTTAATGAACTTATCTGATTTTCAAGAATTCAGATGGATCGTCCTATATTAAAATTCAACAGTCTGCAAAAGTTTAATATTGCTTAAAAACATGAACACACCATTCGTCCAATAATAGAATGTGCTAGGGAACCATGTGCCACTCAAATTCGGCATACTATTTTAATAATTAACCAATCAATTTTACTCCTTAATTTGTAACTACTACGAGTAAGTTCAGATATAAATGAGTTAAATTAAGCTAACTTAAAAACTCATGTTAACACTTTAGTTGATTGAAATAAGCATTTTCAGGTTTCAAACATGAAATATAAGAGTAGATTTCTACACTGAAATAGAGTTTGTCAAATGGAGGTCCTACCGTATTATGTTGTTTACTCAAATAAATAAAAACATGCTTCCATTAAAATAAATATATTTAGACTTATGAATGTACACATCACAATAGACAAAAAGGGATACGACCAACACACAGGTTTTAAAATAAGAATATGATTTAAAGAGGGTTTGGAACTATATGACAATCCAATTTATTTGGAAAATATGCTTGTTTTACAGATAATCCGTTTTTAGAGTCTGTAGGCAAAACTAAGGACCTTAATTTCCAGCACAAAAAATGTAAACTTTTCAGTAATGTTATGTGTAGTAGCCGATATATCGGAAATAGCAATTTTTCTTTGTCAAAAACTTATTAGTTTGACTCCAAAACATAAAATAACATTGTGGGGATAAAACGTCTGCTTTATTAAGAGAGTGACCTTTAGTTATAAAACCAATGTTCCAACTATATAATAGTTCCAAGGTAGCAAAGCTATAACAAACAGACAGTCAAGTAATTTCACTAATTCCACATTTTTCTTTCTTATCCTCTAATTTTTCAGTCATGGACACCATAAGACACTTGTGTCACATAAATCTAGAATGGATTTAATACAAGCAATACTTAAATTTCTATTTGTTTTTTACATCAGTAATAATTTTAAACTAATAGGCGCGTTAATATAAGGTTTGACCTTGAAGTAATTAGAACAAAGATGAAACCAACGGCATTCGTTTTAGAAAAGTATCCTAAACAACATATCAAAAGTCTGCCAAAATCTGATTGGTGGAAATACGCAATTTTTTCAAAATGGCGGCCAAATATGTCACTTTTCGGTTAATTATTTAAATTCTGACTACCCAGTTGGCGAAATTTTACCTATTATCATTATTGTTCCGCTTAAAATTACCTTTCCGATGATACTAAATATGACCTGATGTGACTAATGGAAGGGGAACTAAGGAATCGTAAGGGGAATGTTAATACTACGCGGGGACTGAGATTTCAACTCCCGCCTCACACGTGCTTAACTTCACGCCTTTAATATTCAATCGAAAGCCATGCAATTTTTTTTTGCGTATAGCTTAAGAAATCCTAGAGGGTTTGAAGATTTTGATTTATCGTATCACTTTTACTTTCATTGTTAAAAAATAAAAATAATTAGGGGAAAAAAACATTACACAGATAGTGCAGTCGACATGTACTTTGGACCTTGAAAAAATTCCGAATTTAATGAAACTTTGGGATAATGTTAGTGGGTGTCCAGTAGTGCTTCAACCAATTTTCCGAACAAATAAACCTTGTGCTAACTTGAGGGGGGGTCAATAACCTCAAAAATGTTGCACTTTTTTCAGTTTTTTAAAAGTATTTAAAAAACGGTTAATTTTAGTTGAAAATTTTGATATAGTAAGTGTTAGAGTATTAAATTTCCTTCAAATTTCACTAGTCAAACTTATTTTTTGACCCCATAGGTACCGAGATTCAGGGCTTTAAAAAAGTACAAAATTTCTCAAATTCGTGATAAACCGCTAAACATACTTGTTTTTTACATAGGCCTGTCAAATAGTACACTAGAAATCGATAAAATCACAAACTAATGGCTAGATCTGATTTTTCAATATGTTGTTAGGAGCACTACCAGTAGTCTATATCCATTTTTGCAGGTTCGAAAGACCTGTGCTAGCTGCGTA
>KZ651669.1:100955-115163 GCA_001010745.2 Gerris buenoi | reverse complement strand
GTTTGTACTTTTTTTAGGTGGGTCTTGGCTGCACTTCCCCAAATTTCAATCCCATATGTTACTGCGGGTCTAATTATCGTGTTATATAAGAGGATACCATTGTAAGTTGTTAAGTTTGACTTTCTGTTGATTAAAGGGTAGAGCTGGCTGATAGCTGCTTTTCCCTTGTTTACAGCCTTTTCTATGTGGGATTTCCATGATAGTTTCCTGTCAAAGCGTATGCCTAGGTACTTTACTTCATTTTCCCAATTTATGCTTACATCATTCAGTTTTACGTCTATACGAGGGGGTGTCCTCTTTTTAGTGAAGATGGTCCCAATGGTTTTTTCCTTGTTTATATTTATTCTCCACTTTTTGAACCACTTCAATAGCTTATTTGAGTAGCTGTTTAATTTGAGTTCCAGTGTTTCACTCACTTCTGATTGGTAGCAGTAAAGTGTATCATCCGCGTAAGTGGCAAGAAAGATAAAGTCGCTTTTTGGTAGATCATAAGTTAATACGGAGTATAAATTTGGGCTTAGGACCGAGCCTTGGGGGGTTCCAGCCTTGATTTCATATGGCTCCGAGATAGTATCTCCGATTTTTACCATGATTTTTCTATTTTTGAGATGGATGTAGCAGTGTGGAATACCTATCTTGATCAATTTATATAATAGCCCTTCATGCCAGACTGAATCAAAAGCTTTATGGACGTCTAGGCTGGACAGCAGCTGTGTCTTGACCTCTCCGGAATCCATCCTTAATGTATTGAGTTAAGCGGGCCGCTTGCAGTATGGTGTCGTGGTGTTTTCTGAAGCCGAACTGTTCATTGGGAAGTATTTTTTCTATATATGGTAATATTCTTGAGAGTATGATTTTTTCATAAATTTTGCCCATGCTACTAAGTAGGCTTATTGGCCTGTAACTTGATGCTAATTGAGGGTCTTTCCCCGGTTTTTTTATGTTTATTATTATGGCTGTTTTCCAACATTTTGGGTAGACTTTTAAATTTAGGAGGGCGTTGAATATCCATGTGAGCTTTTGTACTGTTTGAGGAGGTAGTTCCTTTAACATTTTATTTGTTAGTTGGTCTAAGCCAGGGGATTTGTTTGGTTTTAGATCTTTGATGATTTCCTCCACTTCTGTAATTGTAGTCGGTTTAACATGTGAGGTATCTTTTATTTTGAGGAAAATTTCTACTTGGAGATTTATTAGATTTGTAAACTCAGGATTGTTGTCTGGTTGCAGACTGAATTGCTGTTGTAGCGATTTTGCAAATATTTTCACCTTTTCCTCGTTGTCGCAAACCATATTAAGGACAGAGTCTTTGATGGCTGGGATGTTGTTTTCCTTGTTTTTTAAGCGGGCTACCTGCTTCCATAGGCTTTGGTCTTCTGCCGCCAAGCTTTCTATTTTTTCTTCCCACTGCCTATTCTTCCATTCGGTGATTTTGCTTTTTATTTTTCTAGTAAGTAGATTTACATTTGATTTTAGTTTTGGGCATTTATTCCTGCTTTGGATTTTCCTGAGTTTGTTTCTTAGTTTTTTAAAATTATTTATCTCGTCCGGAAGTATCGGGCTGTAGGTGTTGATTTTATTTCTTGTGGTACTTAATTCCAAGTTTTTCCTAATTTGATCTGCAAATTGTTGTATATAATATTCTATGGTATTCACGTTCTTTAACTGAGTAGGGGTATCCGGTATATTTTCAATGGAGTGCATTTTAAATAAATCCCAGTTTATACTTTTCTTTTCTTGGTTTGTCATAAAAGGTTGTAGCTTCCTGAAGGTAAGTAAGACTGGTCGGTGATCTGAATTTAGTTTATGTAGTACCCTAGAATGTATATCCTGGCTAATATTTTTTGTAAGAGTTATGTCCAATACATCAGGTTGCCTGTTTAAATCATATGGATGGTTTACAAGGTTGTATTTCAAATCCTGTCTGATACATATGGCAGTACCTCCTTTCTTCTGGATTGCCCTGTCACATCTGATAATATTATAGTTAGTTAGTGTGAATTTAATTTGAGGTTTTAAGTGCGTTTCACACAGAAGCGCCACATGGATATTCTTTTTACAAAGTAAGTCGTTCAATTCAGCCTGGTTTTTCCGCACACCATCCGCATTCCACACTACTACATTTAGTGGTTGTGTTTTCATTGTTTATTTAATAGTATTGCGAGTAGTTGGGTAATTATAGTGCATACGATACTTATCTTATCTCCTTTGGGACAGTCTGAGAGTAGGTTGTTTAGTTGCATATTTATGTTGTTGGGTATGGTATTCACATCTCCTTGAATCGCTTCTTTGTCCGTGTCTTTTCCAATATTTTTAGTAGCCCTTGCGTAGGATAACTCAGGTGTGGTCCTTCTGTTTAGTGCTTCCACTATTAGCCTTCTTTTTTTTGTGGTTTTGACCGAGGTATTAGCTTCTTTGTATGCTATACAGCCTTTGTAATTTGCAGTGTGATTTTCTTGACAGTTTGCACATTTTATTTTTGATTTACTTCTCTCAGTTTTCTCCTGTATTGGGCAGGAATTAGACAAGTGAGTTTTGGAACATTTTACGCATTTTGGTGTTTTTTGGCAATTTTTATCCGAATGCCCGAACGCTTGGCATCTATGGCATTGTATCATGGTGTTAGGTTTTCTATATGCTTCTATTTTGACCTTACAGTAGAGCAACTGCTGTAGGTCAAATATTTTACTACTTTTAGTACCTTGTTTGTTTCCGAGTTGTAGGAGTGGTATTCTATTTTATTTTTGGTGAGCCAACTGGTAACTTCCCTAAAATCGGCAGGGTTTTTCAGATGTAGTTTTATGGCTTCTTTAGTATTCTTTGCCAGAAATTGTTCTGTTGTCTTTTCTTCTATAGCTTTTGCAACTGTTACCCAGTCTTGTACATTGTATAAGTATATATGAGGTATATGCTCCTTTTTCTCTTTCGTGTTAATTTCTTGGTCTAGCTCCTCTTTAATTTCTTTCCCCTCTTTCGAGTTGTAGTTTTCATTTTTATTGTCTTCTTCCTCATCCCTTAGACTAGAGAATTTGTTATTGGTTTTTGTTACCTCGTTTTTATATGTATTTGAATTCAGCGTAGCTCCCATTTTCCTTTTCTTGTTAATTACTTCTGTGAAGTCATTTTCTGGGCTGCTTGCTTCGTCGTAAGTTCTTTTCCCTTTTAGGGCAGTGTCAGCATGAGTACTTCGTGACGGAGTCTTGGACTTTTTTTTGAGGTTATCTAACCACATTTGGATTTGTTCCCACTCTTTTTTAATTTATAATTGCCTATTTTGCATTTTTTGTATTTCAGTTTCAGCAACCTCGTCATCATCTATTATTATTTCGTTCATTACGGCACCTTCCATGCCTTCGTCGTTTGTCTTTTCGGCAGTTTGGTTTAGTGGCAGAGCGCCGACGCCATTTGTACCGGTCGACCGAACACGTGTGGGGCTTCTTAACATGTTGCCTTATTCTTTTCCGAAAGCCCTATTTTGTCTTATTGCTAACGGAAATCACGAGAAAGGGCCCCGCTGGCCCTAGATCGGGCCGGGAAATCTGTGTATTCACCTATAAAAGCTTTTAACACTCGGAGTATACTCACGAAAGAACGCACTCAACCGATCTCCACCGCGTCCCGAACCAGACTCCGGTACCTCCTTCAGTTATAATAAGATTTAACTAAATCCAGCAGAAAATAAATTGTTTTATTTCCGATGAATACAATCAGCAAGAATTTTCTTGTTTTAAATATCAACGCAGTGTGCACGTACACATATTTTTTTTTAACTAAACATGTTTGTTAAAGACTGTTTTATATTTGATGTATTATACCTATTTACATTTTAAGCTAACTAACAACTGTACTTTTATTAATATACAGATTGATATACTTTTTGATACTCTTTTGCATTGTTATTTGAAATAATAATTTGTAATATGTAATCCAGACTTTTATTAAAAACTTTAGCTCCCAATAGTTAGTTGTAATGAGGTTCTACTGCATAAATAATTGGATATTTTTAGAGCCAAAAATTACAAACCCCAAAATGACTGTGGAGCTCGTACTGCTCTGCCAGAACGGGTGACTCTGAGCACACTGCTTTCATTCATATTAACCTCTGGACAACAAACATAAATAAATTACTATAAATACCTAAATATAAAGGACTTAAAAAAACAAAAACATTCTTAGTGAATAATTATTACTAATTTAGGCTATTTAATTAAGAAAAAAAATAATTTGGACAGTTAATAATCTCACCAGGTCTTACTAGTGTCTAATAGATTGCAAGTAAGAGTATTTCTGCCAACATTCACAGAAGCAGAAAGGTTTTATCTTTTTTGCAGACCCTGACTCCCTTAAAGAGCTTATTTAATAAAAAAAAAAAAAAAGTCATAAGAAGTCTTCAGCAAGATTTTAATTTAGTAGCTCAAGGGGTTTTGGCTAGGAAATTATTTTTTCTGACAGTGAATTTAGATTTTACTCGTACACAATATCTATTAAAGTAAGTGCATTAAGTAGGGTTCCCACGGGGAGTGTCACTCAAGTGGCTCACTGTAGAGTGGACTCGAGCCATCTGAATGTGTTAAAGCGAACTTGTCTCTGATGTCACCGGGAGTGAGAATAGTTCACTATTGCTCACTCCCCACATCAAACACATTTGATTTTCAGGCGTGAATACTTCAGTTGCCAGCCCAGTTTTGTAGAGGCAACATGTGGTTTTATAGGTGCCTACTATGTCTAAGCCGTTGGTTTCAGGTCGTGTTGTTAAATTTGAAGACAGTGAAACTGAAGTTTCTGGAGTTGTATTCTGGTGAGCTGGAGCTGTAAGGAGTATAAAAATAGATTCATGAATGGCAGCAGCTAGAATAATCAGTGCCTACTGCCAGGAGTTGAAGAAAATTGATGCCAGCGAAAGAGAAGTAGGAACTGGAGCGAGATCACTATCCTGTGTGAACCGTCCATTGTCCTCCGCCAGTTCACTCTCCTTCCCCACTCCAGGTGTGGGTCACAACAGTCTTCACTCTAGTATGGCACTCTAGAGTGGTCACTCCCTGTGGGAACCCCATTTTAATAATGAGGACAATTAAGTGATACCACCGCAGGATAATGGCTTAAATAAATTAACCTAGTAGGACCAACTGGCATGGCACAATTGGTTCCTCTCAAAATAATACAATTAAAAAAAGTTTAATACCTTTTAAAGGTGTAGAAACAATAGTTCTTCCAACCTGAAAAACAATTAAATATAATTATTTATAGGCTAAAATTAAGTACGCATTTGAAAAATTTAGGAATTTTCATGATCATAAAAATAATAAGAAGCACATATAAAAGATAAATTAAAAAGAAAAACTAGTACCACATATAATCATAATTTATAATTATAACTAAAGTGTAACAAGGTTTTCTTTATGTGAGTGTGAAATCAGACAATAGTTTAATAGGAAAAAATTGAATGACTCTAAAAACGTTTGAATATGTGACAAGTGACAAACTAATAATAATAATAATTGAAACCTTTGCTTTTAAGCGTTACGCTTCTAGCAGGTGTCTGAGGTTGTTTAGTTTACAAATCATACGTATTACAATAGGTATATGTTTTTCCTAACATTTTAAGTAGTTACAATTGTTAACATATTGCTCTTTTACAAGTTTCTTACCATTCATACTCGCCTAAAACCAGTTCATGAAATTACTATTAATATTTCCTCTTTTGCACAAAAGGTTTACTTTAAGGGATTTAGGATAAGTATTTTGTTATTTTACATATGCTAAAAGAAATTATTTGTTGTTGAAAATAGAATCAAGTATGAGTGGTAAGATTAATTTAAGTAATGGCATTCATTGATTTATTCATTAAGTACAAAAGACCTTAGTTTAACCATTCGAGATAAGAAATTTGCTATGATAGTTACTTCAGTGGGGTTTCTTACAATAAGGAGATTTTCAAGAGTATTTTGCTGTTTGAATTGTGATGGTTGAATAGGGTCATAGGTGTTACAAAAAAGGGGACAAGGGTTCTATATTATAGGTGGTAAAAGAATAGTTTAATGCGTTTTCTAGTTAACAAAAATACAACTTGAATAAAACTGACAGAGTCCTTCAGAATTTATAAAAAAAACAATACATCTAAAAAATCTGTCAAAAATATATAAATAAATAAACAAGTATTTCAACATACTCCCATCTCAAGTCCATGCTAAGAAGGGACTTGATCAAGTTCAAGTGGATAGATCCTTTGTACTGGCCGCATGACTTGTCCCATCTCTGTTCTAAGCTTAACCAGCCGCACTTCTCCATCTCTTCCTGGTATTAGTTCTTCAATCCTCGCGAGTGGCCAATCCAATCTTTTGGTGCTCTCCTTCTCCAATAGCACAAGATCTCCCACCTTCACTGGGGTTCTAACTCGTAAATTTTGCCATTGGACAAGTTGTCCTAAGTATTCCTGTCGAAATCGTCTGCGCAAGCTGTCTGAAATTTGTTGCTTTTGCTTCCACTTCTTATTTAGACTTACTTTTTCCTCAATTTGATTTAAATCTGGCACACTTGATGATCCTTTGATTCCATGTAAAAACATAGCAGGTGTTAGGCAAGCTAGTTCCTCTTTTGCTTCCGAACTATAAGTCAGGGGCCGGTTATTAAGTATGGCTTCACATCCACAAATAACTGTGTTAAGTTCTTCGTAATTTAATTTTGATCTGTGCAAATTTTTCCTAAGAAGATCCTTAACTATCCGGATCAATCTCTCCCACCAACCGCCCCACCACGCAGCAGTGGGCGGATTAAATTTCCATGTAATTTCTTTAACAGTGCTCCACTCTTCTATTTCTTCCCATTTTAATTTTGCTAATGCATTGCTTGTGCCTGTGAAGTTTGTTCCGTTGTCTGAAACAATCATAGATGGTCTTCCACGTCTCGCAATAAATCTTTTCAAAACTTGAATAAATTCTTCCGCTGATAAGCCTGTGAGCAGTTCCAAATGCACAGCTCTGTATACGGCGCAAGTAAACAAACAGATCCACACCTTCCCTCCGTCTCGGAGATACAGTGGACCTGCCAAATCAACTCCCGTCACTTGAAAAACTTCTGCATCTTGCACTCTAAACTGTGGTAATGTTATACTAGGTGTAATTATACTCTTTGCATTGTATCTTTTACATCTATTACATCTAGTAACTACCGATCTAATCGCTTTTCTTGCCCGTATAATCCAAAACTTTTCTCTTAACATGTTCATTAAACTTTGACCACCAACATGCGAATTTTCTAAATGTACGTATCTTATCAGTCTTTCCACTACTGGATGTTTTTCAGGGAGTACTATAGGAAATCTAAACCCTTTATCATCAATTCTATCTAAAATTTTAGTTTTAATTCTTAAAATTCCTTCTTCATCTGTTACTAAACTTAAACCTTTTTTCAAAATTACTTCTTTGGTTTCCTCTTGTACTAACTTCCATATACGCTCTTCAGCTTGCATTACTTCTTTCACAGTTAAGTTTCCTTCACGACGTTGATCCTGATGTCTTGCGTTGTGAGCAAGCCTTAAAATGTGTGCAATACTTCTCCGTAATTTATTGAAACTTGATCCATGTTTGTAGTACCAAGAGTAATCTTTTTTCTCCGTAGTTATCAATGATGATGTCACACCTTTCTTTTTCTCTGCTAAGATCGCTTCCTCATCCCAATTAACTTGCTGATGAGGCCAATTTTCTGGCGGACTCCTAAGCCATTTTGGTCCCTCCCACCATCTAGATTTTACCAACTGCTTTGGGGAGCAACCTCTACATGGTAGATCTGCTGGATTTATTATTCCCGGAACATGTGACCACTTAGTAGCATCTGAAAGTTTTCTAATTTCTCTTACTCTATTTTCTACAAAAGTAGCCCACTGATTCTCTCTGTGAATCCAAGCTAATACTGTTGTAGAGTCAGTCCACCAAAAAGTATCTAGATCTTCACATTCCAAAGTTTCCCTTACTGTACGCGTAAGTCTAGCACCAATCGTAGCTGCTAGCAGTTCCAGTCTAGGAATTGTTATTCGTTTTAAAGGAGCCACTCGGGATCTTGCTTGTACCAACTGGACACTAACTCTACAACCCATTTCTGATCTTAAGAAAATAACAGTAGCGTATGAATCTTGGCTTGCGTCACAGAAACAATGTAAACTTCTTTTTTCAGCGCCATCTGATTCTGCAGCAAACCAACGAGACACCCTTACTTCTGCCAGATTTTTTAGCTGATTAACCCACTTTTTAAAATCATTTCTCATATCGTCTGCTACCTCTTCATCCCAATTACTCTTGGTCACCCATGTTTTCTGAAGTAAAAGTTTTGGATATAAAACTACAGGAGAGGTAAATCCAATGGGATCGTACAATTTATGTGCTACTGAGAGTATACTCCTCCTAGTAACTTTCTCTAGATTACTAACTTTATAACCTTCTTCGCTTATTCTCAATGTATCTTCTTCTTTATTCCATATTAAACCTAAAACTTTTGTTTCTTTTGATACTTCCGGTTCATCTTGAAAGCTATACTCCCATCCTCTAAGATCAAATTTACCCTCCATCATAACCCGTGCTGACTGATCTATAAATATTTCTAAGTCTTCTTTACTGCTCAAACTGGTAACACAATTGTCCATGTAGTAACTTTTCCTGAGTCTAATAATAACTTCAAGCAAATAAGGAGAAAGATTTTTCTCTATCTTATTGATTTCTCTTTCTAAATGATAATCAATTACAGCTCCAAGTAAAAATGGACTACATGTAAGGCCAAAAACTACTCTAGCATGTCTGTATACTTTTAATTCACCATCTTTTGTTTTCCACAAAAATTTCAAAAAATCTCGATCACCCAAACATAAACTTATTTGCAAGAAGGCTCTGCGTATATCTGATATTATTCCAAATTTTTCTAGCCGGAACCTAATTAAATTATCTGACACTAATTCTATTAAGTTAATTCCTTTTTCCAAACATTGATTTAACGATGGGGAACCTTTCTCATGAGCCGAAGCGTCAAACACGGGGCGCACCTTAGTAGTTGCGCTACTAAGCTTTACTATGTGTCTATGTGGTAAATAATGTCCTTTATTCTGATGATCCCTCTCTGAAACTTCTTCGATGACCCCCTCCTCTAACCATTCATTAAAAACTTGCTGATATTCTTCGTAATACCCATCCTTTTCCACCCTTCTTAAAAGGTTATCTAGTCTTCTCGTAGCTAACTCTAGACCACTCGAAATTGGAGGATGGCCTTCTATCCACGGCATACATACTTCGTATCTACCCTCGGTGTTAATAGTAACAGTCTTTAAAAAATGGTCCTTCACTGCTAATTCTATATCTTGTCTATTTTTCTTTATCCCTGGATCCGTGATACCTAATGAGTCTAATTTCCAAAGGTCCGAAATACATTTGTGTGTCGAGAGTAATGAAGTAACTGTCATCAAAGTCGAAGTTTTATTATTATCAGCTCCTACCAGTTTACCGATAATCGTCCACCCAAGTAATGTTTCTAACGCTACTAACCCGCAATCAAGTTGATGTCGTTTTCCTGTCAAAAGTTTCCCTGCAATATCCGCTCCTATCAGTAATTCAATTGGTCCTTCTTGTCTGTCAGATATTTCAATATTCAGTTTTTCTAGTTCTCTTAGCCACTTTCCTTGTCGAATAGGGGTTATATCTTTGCAAATAATTGGTTCATCCAGCACTTCAAAATTGCAAGCATACGTGTTGTCTAGATTGCTCACTCTCACTCGATGACATTCGTGTAATCTACTCTTAGTATGCGTCCCACCAAACAATGCATGTACAATGCTTTCTTGTCTTAAACTCTTATATCCCATTTCTTTTGCTGTACTTTTCATAATATAAGACCTTTGAGACCCTGTGTCTATGATAGCACGAACCTTCCTTTCCTTTATTCCTCGCAGACGGACTACCAATGTCTGGAGAAATATTTTACTGTAAGAGATATTGGACAAACTTTGCTCCTCTGTTTTTTCCACCTTAGTAGAAGGTCTTTTCCCTTGGCACATAACAGTCATGTGTGATCGAGAGCACTTATCGCATTTAACAGCTACCCTACACTTAGAAGCTAAGTGGGAATATCCCAAGCATTTAAAGCAACAACCTTTCTTACCAAGAAGCGCTTTTTTCTCGCTAATTCCCATCTTCTCAGCTTTAGGGCACTCTTGAGTCGGGTGTTCTAACTTGCAAAACACACAGGATGGCTTGTGTGCAAGTAATCCAGCCGCAGTTGGAGGCGGTGCAGTGTTTAGCTCTGTAGACGTCTCTTTCTTCCTGCTATCTCTATTTTCTCTCTTGTTTGAGTTTGCCTGAAAACCTAAACCATTAATAGCAAGAGATATCTTTTCCTCATTTTCCACCTCTTTCTTAAGAAATAAGATTAGAGCATTTAATCTGTCCTGAAGCACGGACCCAGAATCATGCATTCTACTACGCTGCCAAGCTCTAAGGGTTTCTTCCGGGATACAGGATTCAACTAACGGGTATAACATGGCAGCTGAAGTATCTGATTTCACTCCTAGAGAGTCTAAAGCCCTAAGTTTTGCCTCTAAATTATCATAAGTTTCAACTAAATCTACTTTCTTCTGTACATTATTAATAAGTAGCTTCAACAGTTCTCTTATGTAATACTCAATTAAGAGATCTTTTCTCCCAAACCTAGACCGAAGAGCTTCGAGAGCTGTGTCATAATTATCACTAGACAGTGGATAACTATTTATCAACTTTTGTGCCTTTGAATTGGGTACCATAGACTGAACTAAATAGTAAAATTTGTCAGCCTTCTCTAACGTATTGTTTTCATGTATTCTTTGGAATTGGCTCCAAAAGGGCAACCATTCCCAGATGTCTCCATTAAATTTTTTCAGTTCAACTCTTGGAAGTTTAAGAGTTTTTCTTTCTGTACGTCGGCTGTCATCAGTAAGAGACATTACATCCCCTCTCACTTCTCTCTGTACACGATCTATTAATTTATTGACTTTTACCTTAAGAACGTTGTATTTCATCCGGTACTGGTCTGCAGTCTCGTCATCTTCGTCGGCGGGTTGACTCTCAATCTGCAGAAGAAGATAATTCAAGATCTTCTCGTCCAACTCAGTCAGTGTCTGCATCTTCCGATCTAGTACGTTGAACTTGCCTTGAACATTGTCAGCGTCGATATCTTCCAGTTTTATTTCGTTTTCAATGTCATTGAAGATCCTTGTAAACGCTTTCCTCACAGAAGTTCGCACACGTCTGTCCTGTTCGTATTCTTCTACCGTACCCATTCTATTCACGTTTGGGCGCCACTTGTTACAAAAAAGGGGACAAGGGTTCTATATTATAGGTGGTAAAAGAATAGTTTAATGCGTTTTCTAGTTAACAAAAATACAACTTGAATAAAACTGACAGAGTCCTTCAGAATTTATAAAAAAAACAATACATCTAAAAAATCTGTCAAAAATATATAAATAAATAAACAAGTATTTCAACAATAGGCATAGGTAGGGCATTGAAAAATAAGATGTTCTAATAACTCAGTTTGAATACATTAACAAATTTGGCACAGTTGGTTGAGGTCTATTTTGTACCACATTCCATAGGCTGTCACTCTTAAAATATTTTCAGAGGTTAATCTAATTTGAGATATGATTTTGATTTTACTAAAGTCAGATTCTCGGCGTAGGTAAGTTTCACTTTTTTGGCTGAGTAATGAGTACTTAAGCGTTAGTTCAGGGATGTTTTTTGACAATCTCTGGTGTTGAGTCTACTACCTCATACAGGTTGCTACCTATCATAGAGAGTACACTCTTAAGGCTGGTAACCCAATTATATGGTATCATAGAATTGCTCCTACCCAGTTCTTGCAGAGTTAGGAAGCACTGCTGAGGGTATCTCCCCACAGGCATTTCAAGTAATTTACACCATAACATGAGCATGGCTTTGAAAATAGGCACAATGAGTTACAAGTTTTCCATTGCTATTTGAAAACAAGTGACAAACTAACATCAGCTACTTTTGTGCTCAGGATCATGAAAATCACATTGACCAGCAAAATGGATTCCCGCCCTTGGCCTTTGCCACTTTCCACCAGTCTATTTCTTTTTCAACAGCTTATGGCCAATCCATGTCCTGAGGACGAACTTTGCTCACCACATATTCTTGGAGGACACCAATAAATTAACTCATGCACAAGATTTAAGCTTGATGTTAGTCAGTCACTTTTATACAAGCTATCTCCTTGACGATTACTAACTCCATATTTTTGCACATACTTATCAAACAGCCCTTAAATCTATCACTTAAGCTATCATGCTTAAGAAAATCTATCACTTAAGCTCATGCTTGGACAAATTTTTACTTTAATTAATAATAATAAAAATGTATAAATAAATAATTACCTGTCTAATTTGCCGGGCTTGATTTTTAATGGTAGTATCATTACGTAAAGAATTTGCCTGTTTAAGATTGGTAATATTACGGGAATTGTTGAGGTTTCTCATAGTGTAAGATGAGGTTACCCTGGTTGATCTTACAGTTAAATCAGATTGTTTAGTTTTCTCCTCAGCAATGCTCGAATCACAATCAACTCTGTTCAAACAGACACTAGATAATCAATAAATAGAGAACAAAATTGGTTTCATAGATGTGCTTAAAATATACAGGACTGAACATCAGGGATATTAGACAATAATATATTATGACTACAGGTACTTCCTTGGAAATTTTCTTCCATAATAAGTTACTTATTATTGGACCATAAAAAGTGAATATAAAATTAACTATTAGTCTGAATTATTATTATTATTTATTTTTTTTAACTAGACCTAAATTATGATTATTATTATTTTATTTTTTTTTACATATTAATAAAAGCTAAAACTAAATTATTAACAAGTAATTAAATAAGTTTTTGATAACACTGTCTTTACATTTTCTTTATCCAATCATTTCATCTTTATTATAAACATTTTTCCTTGTTATTCTATTTGTTTCTTCAGGGTTGATTAATTGGTACATTTTTTTTTTTTTTAAATATTTTAAAAAGGTAATATTTCATCCTTTTATTGAGACCTTCAAACTTCAAAAATCAAAGAAGTTGTGCTTTTAAGGTTCTTTATAAAAAAAAGAAGGACTAACATTTTTATAATTAATAAAAGGAGATAATTGTATCTTTTTTAAAACATATCTCTCATATTCCAAATTATTTGTATGCTGTAATATACTTTAATACTGACCTTTCAAGTACAACAACTGGTTCCAAAGGAGTCAGCATTTTTCTCCTAGGCTCTTCTAAGTTTTCTCTTTCATGTGACTGATAAATATTTTCTTCCTCTTCAACATAGTTCGGTCTGTTAGCTCTACCCACAACTGAAGGTACTCTACGCATGTTGGTCATATTCTCTAATAACATAAAAAAAAGTTTTTTTAATCGCTGTTTTTTTAGTTGCTTTTTTTATTTTTATTTTTATTATTTTTGGATTGGCACTTTTTCTATATCTTTCTTAACATCTTAACATCTTAACAGTTTTATTTCCGTTCTTCCTTCCAGCTCTATTTAATAAAACTAGTATCTACACACATGGATTGAAAATTGAGACATAAGTAAATAAATTTATATAAGTCCACTTACGGCTCATGGCAGGATTATCTTTCATTATTCCAGTCTGAAAAAAAGAAAAGAAAAATAAACTTAAAACAAAAAGCTAAGTAGATAATTATTTAGTTTCACAACTGAGTGCTGAACCATACATAATAAAAATAAATTAATGTAGAATTAATTAATGTGCTTAAATACATCCAATTAAGCAATCAATAAAGTTTAAGTGGCCTCTTAACACATTGAGCGCCGGTGACGTAGACGTCTGCGTCATGAAGAGGGTATTGCCGCGTGCAACTTGACGCAGCTGTTGCGTTATGGCTCTATTAAAACTCAATGGACCTCTGAAGGGCCTGAAGATGTAAAACACCTCGGAAACCATGCCTGCGCCACCGTAAGAGTTCAACCTTGACCCTGGAAACTCGAGCCGAGGACTTTTTCCATTTTCACTACTCCAATTTTTTTTTTTAAAGGTAAGTCACAGCTTTATATATATATATATATGATTAGTTTTACATTTAAAATTACATTTAACTTATTTTATATCCTTTCATTGATAAAATTGGATCGATTACAAGAATATATAATATGAAAGGGATATTAGACAAT
>KZ651669.1:72297-88636 GCA_001010745.2 Gerris buenoi | reverse complement strand
TTTTTATGACTATTTTTTTTAATATTTAATTAATACATTCATTTTTAAAAAGATAATTAATTAAAGTGAAAAATTAATTAAATTTAACTAATTAATTAATTTGTTAAAATGTTGTTGTATTGGTAGAGAGTCTATGTGCCAAGTTTTAGCTCAATTGGATAAGTGGAAGAGGGTTAACTAGCCTTCCAAAAATGTTGACGCCAGGCGGTAGGCACAAAAGTGAAGTTAATATAAAGGATTTAAAAATAGGATAGTTCTTTGAAAATATGAGAAATAATAAATTTTTTAAAAAATTATTAACAAAATTTAATTGAAAGACTATTTACTTGTAAAAAAAAAGTATTTATTAATATAGACCTAAACTGGACGAAATAATTGTGTTATAATGTTAACTATTGTCTTTGTTTTTTATAATCCAAAAAATTTTGCCCTTAGTAGTTCCACAAAATCTAAAACATTAACTAAGTGTTCTTCAATGTTTTACAACACAACTTTTAATTTTTATATCATTTTGCAATTTATTATAATTGAGTTTTCCTTTTAGACTTAAAACTTGATCTTATTTTAGTAAATTAGATATAGGAATATGATTTGATAATAGACAATATTATAGAGGAATAAATAAAATACTGCGCAGTATTGAAATTTCATTTTGGGATTATTTTTCTTTTTCTTTTTATTACTAGCAGCAAGTGTTTTCTTCAAGCTGATTTAAATTATTTTTTTCTATAAAATATAAAAAAATCATATTACCCCATAACCATAAGGGTTGTCATCGTACATAGAACCAACAACTGATTGATCATAAACCCTATCATAGCCTGCCATACGATCATTAACCATAGATGTCCTGTAATCTGAAAAAACAAAGAAAACATATAAATATTAGCTATCTCTGAAATCAACCAACTCTTTTAACTACCAATGAAACAATTAGGTAGTATCAAATAATTGGCAAAATTATTTTCTGCGATAATCATTATAGACTCTGTTTTTTTTTTAAAAAAAACAATAGTAATCAGAGGGGACAAAGTTGACAAATATCATCCCACCTTGACGACCAACCATTAATAAAAATTGTGAATTTGGAAAAATAAATTAGATGCATAATCTCCGAGAACCTCCCTGCCCCAATATATTCGATTTCAAAATTTGTTTGACAGAGATACATTTCAGACTTCAGAGATCATTTTTGATCCTGTGTCTGTCTGTCTGTCACTCAATATTGGCAAAATAAGATATTATCCATTAAACTGCAAATCCAATTTTAATGAAATTTGGATGGTAGGTCATAATTAGCCCATTTTTGGTCCCATATAAGCTTCGACCTTCTGCACCCATTTGTTACTCTTCCACATGCACACACAAACAAAGATTCATACACACTAGTACTCATCTGATAATTAAGAAATTTGGATGGCTTGTCGAAAGTAAGTAAGTAGAGTAGTCGCAGATAGCATCTGATTAATTTCAACCGCCAGGTAAATTAAATTTATACTTTATTCATGAAAAAAAAACAAAAAAAAAAAAGGTTTAAATAAATGTGTGGCACATAGTTTCCTCGATTCCTATCGGGTATTCTTTGATTATGTTATGTCTTAACAATCCACAATTACCAAATTTATTTCCCTCCCTTTTGCTTCTGTAACTGAAGCTGTATGATCGTCCCGAATGAAGATGGAAATTATTTTGTCTCCAATTTTAAAAATTCGAAGTAGAGAATTTGTTGTATGGAAGAGAATCTGTTGAATTTTTATGTATGGATCCGTTTCTGTCTCCCAACATATTTGTGAACCACAAAATCTTAGTTAGAACCCATCTGATTTTAATGAAATTTTGATGGCAGGTCATGATTAGTACATTACATTCTCTTCCACAAGCGATCAACCTTTTTTTTTTTTTTTATTAACCCCTATATTTTAAGTGCTTATCCGATTTTTAAGAAATCTGGACGTTTTGTCAAACAAGGGTTATAGATGGTCTCATATTAATTTTAATAGTCTGCTCAACCGTGTATTGCCAGCAAAACACAGTCTTGCTCTATTTTCTTTGTCTTTCCTCTACTAGGAATTGAAACAGTTCAAATCTCTTTTCAATGTGACCTTTCGTTGAATTATAGGACATGAGGAGGTGATGAGCCAATAAAAAATGCCACACACATTGCCAAAGTGTTACAATCCTTTTAGTCTAAACTGTTTCTATATTTATAAGATGCAGCATTGATAGTTTCATTGCAACAAAGTGCAAAATAACAATAATCTATTTCACTTAACATTAAGGTCGTAAAGTACAATTCTCCATTTTTCATAAAACCCTTCGTATACTTCTCATTAAGTAAGGAAAAAACTTCAAAAATCAATAATTAATGCTACTTGCAATAAAAAACAAATTTAAATTAAATCTAAGAAGAGTGGTTCTGTTAGGTAGTAGCTGCTCATGAAAGCTATGAAAACTGTGCACAAGCCATATGCCACATTCATACCCAGGCAGCACCAAAACCTTAGTTCCCTAGGACTTTCGCAACGTGTAAAAAACTGACTTTACTTACCAAAAAATCGGTCAGAGACAAATCAGAGAACCTTTCTCAAATACGAGTTAATAATTACTTAGCCAAGTGTTTTCTATTTACTAGTTTTCATATGTACATTTAATTATTATTGAACATTTTATCAAAATTTATCATAAAAAAAACTTCTCCTGGGCGGGCAATTGAACCCGGGCTCTATCCGTCCACGTTTTAAGCTTTTTTCACAGGAACTAGATTTTTCCCGGGAAAACAACATATATCGTTGGATTCATATTTAAATGGACTACATTTTATATTTTTTTAATCAAAATCGTCGGAACCGTTTTCGAGAAGTATATATATATATTTTTTTTTTTTTTTACGTTTTTTTCAGAGTTTTTGGGGGGTAGTGCCCCCAAATTTGGAGCTAAAATTCATTTCTCGATTTTGCCTCAGGGTATGATTTTTCTAAACATGTATACCAAATTTCGTCAAAATCGGCCCAGTAGTTTAGGCTCCAGGCGTCTGCTCACACCTACATTTTTTAAAAACCACTTTTTGACTCAGGGGACCTCAAAATGTGTAAATCCATCAAAATCACAAAATCAAATTTCTGTGCCATCACAATACTTTCTCTTTATAAGAGAAAGTAAAAAGGTATTCTTTTAGGGTTACTATTCTAAATCGTTTTTACATATAAATTCTCTGTTATTAGGAAAAAAATAAATTTGTCTGATTCTAATAAATGAGGGATTGATTTAAAGGTAGGTTAAAGATTTCCCCTATAATAGCTTCCATATTATTTTTGTCAAAAAGTAAGCAATACAACAACTTTTAGACCTTTAAATCAATCCTCATGTATAAAAATCAGACAAATTTGATTAATTAAATAGTGGGGGAGTTTCTTTTTCTTTTGAAATTTGCAGTACTAAGACTTACAGAATAGAGAAAACATTTTTCTTGAAGAGTCAATATTATGTTTGTTTCCTCTCGTATGATTTTAAAGATGTATTTTTTTCTTGTAAGATTTAAAAAAAAAAGAAGTTACTTCTCTAGTACAGGATGCATTTCGAAAAAAGTATAATACTGTAAATCTTCATTTTACAACAAGAAGATTTTATGAAGAGAGAATTTTCTCCGAATAATGGATTTTTTTTGTCATTATATATCCAGGCAACCCGATCCGAGGACACCCTCGGTATATTCTAGGTATATGAGAAAATGAAAAGGTGTTTATTCTTATTTTTTGCAAAAGACCATTTTTAACAGAAAATCACTTCTCCAATGCCATATGTCTCCTTTTTAGGATCTGAATCCAATGAAAGTATTTTGCTTCTTAGAGACCTGATTCTTTTCACTTATAATCAATAACGATTTAAGAATGGTTTGTGACTTACACTCCAAACACAATTTAGACATTATCCAATATGGCGGGAACCAATTTAAGAATAATTTCTTAAAATATGAAGACTGGGTAACAGGGTAACATATTATATTCAATTAAAAACAAACATTAGACAGAGTTAAAATTAGAAATTATTTTATTTTGTTCACTTATAATCCATCAGGTATCAAATCGATTTTTCTTAGAAAACATATATCTAACTACATAGGAGAGTACACGTATTAGGTAGTATCAAATAATTGGCAAAATTATTTTCTGCGATAATCATTATAGACTCTGTTTTTTTTAAAAAAAAACAATAGTAATCAGNACTTTTATTTGTTTATTATGTGAACTTGTCATTCTTAGTTTTATATAGAAAGAATTGTCGGAAAGAGTCTAAAAGGACAAATTTTCTTTTAAGCTTTTTCACGGTGCACATAGGAGTTTATTTGGTAAATTCGGATTGTATGTGCCACCACTTTGAACTTATAAACAAGATATATAAAAATAAAATGAAATAATAATATCAAAAAAATAAACTAAACCAATCAAATTTAAAATAATGAAAAATATGTAACAAACATATTATTTTGCTTGAAATAAATAGATAATAATAAATAGAATAACAGTAATAAAATAAAAGTTCATCACTAAAGAAAATGGGTCCAATTCTCAAATAACAGAACTTACAACTAACATCATACTTTAGTACTACGGGTTATTGGACCTTTATGTAAACATTGCTACAAGATTTTTAAAAAAATAAATAAATAAAATATATAATTATTATTCACATTTAACAGGGATTGTACTTTTTTCATATCCCAAACTCCTAATGTAGCGGTGTAAAGGCAAGTTGGTGTGAGAATGATTGCTATGTATTCTTAGGTTATTAGATTAGATATTCAAAAGTTGAGTTACTTCTTTTGAATGCAATCCTTTTGTAGATTAATTAAAAAACAGTGAACTACCTTTTAATTATAATTCACCTTTTTTGTAATTGTCATCAAATTTTAAAACTAATACATTAATCAATCTCATATCCTCCTCACCTTTCAATTATCTCATCCGCTTTACAAACAAATACAAAAATAATCCATAGTAAATAATATGAATTCTGGGTAAAAGCAGTTGAATAAATATTCTACTCATACAATAATAAAACAAAATTTAATTATGAACTACATTAACCAGAATTCAAATATTTTATGATCAAATTTTATAAAATCCTGCTCACAAGTAGTAACTACGCTTGCTGTCCAATTGGCATGCGAAGTACGTCAATTCTACAATCTGAATGTCTTAACAGGAAATCTGTCCTATATCACAATATGCAGCTATGGGTTTGTCTGTTATGGGCTCCGTTAAAATCAGGATAATTTTTATACTATCCCAACTGTTTTACTTCTAGACTTAAAGGCAACCACAATAGTCGTAAATAATTGGAATGTGACTACCACTTTATGGGAATGTGATTACCAGGGTTGGCAGAGTCAACTAGGGCTAAGCCAAGGAAGCCTGTCAAGAAGTGACTGGGGTTGGAGTCAGTTTCTTTGGTAAGGGTCGTCGACTATCGACCCCATGTATTGCTGAGAATATATTCAAACTGAAACATATCAGGGGGTTAGATGTTGGGATCATTAATAAGGAGAGGTTGTGTGGACAACCTGGTCTGGGAGGCGATACGTTCCATTACACACGAAGCTGACAGCCTGGCTTCTGCATCGTGATCCCAACATTCTTCCATTGTTTCACAGAGAACCAGAAGTCCAGGATGAGATTTCCAATCATTTCTCAACACAGGTCTCTGTTTTTTATGGACCACTAACTCCTGCATGTCTTCAAGTGAAGGGTGTAGACCTACCTCCTCTTCAAAAGGAAGCCTGTATTCACCTACTAATCCTTGTTGTCCAGTACAACGAGAAGCCAGTTCCCACAGGACCAGTCCACAGGCATACATGTCTATCCTGAGAAATGCATCTCTAGAGAAATTTATGGCCCCTTCGAGCACCTCAGGGGCCATGTATCTTCTAGTTCCTACTTGCCCATGAGTGTCACCGCAAGGTTTCCCAGGTTGGAAGACAAGTGCAAGTCCAAAGTCAGCAATACAAGCAGTAAGGTCCATTTTAAGTAGGACATTCTTAGACTTGAAATCCCTGTGTGCTACTGCAGGTTTAGACCCTTCACCCTTACCAGATGGCACTTCCTCATGAAGGTGCATCAGACCCCTGGACATGGTCTCAGAAATTTTGCACAATTGTTGAAAAGTTACTGTGTTGGCCTTGAGGAAATCACAAAGAGACCCTCTCTCGTGATAAGCTGTTATCATCCAAAATTCAGCTTGCAGGTTGTCCCCTCTTTTCTCAGCTCCTATATAGTGGAGAATGTTGTCATGATCCATCCTGGACAATTTAAAGATTTGCTGTTCACTCATCCATGATTGCTTGTCTTGAATAGGAAAAACTTTGACAGCTACAACATCTGTTTTATAATCAGCCTTCCAAACAGCACCAAATCGCCCTCTCGCTTTCACTTCAATAAGTTGAATGGGCCTCATGATAGAGTCGCAGGAGGGGGAAGGCATGTTATGGGGCTCAGAGGTAGGTAATTCGTTGAAGTAAGATGTTTTCTTATTTCTGTAGCACAAGCAAACGAAGCTGACTGCAGCAAATATCAGCATACCCATAATAACGTATATTATAATATGGATAACAGGAGGTTTGCCCTCCACAGTTTCCTTTGGCAGAGGTTTAGTTAATGTAGGCGGAGCAGGTTCCCAGGCAAAGTCTGTATTACACATGTCTCCATCACAACAACAGAAATGCATGTCCTGATTGGAGGTGGGTTTAGTGTCAACACAGCGTTTGTGCCCCGCACACTCAATATTTTGTAAGAAACATCCCTTCATACGTACTTGAGGTTGGCTGTCGGACGAGTTGGCCCAAAGAACGAAACAGTGCACGGCCTTATCTGGCATGCGGACGCATTCCTCTGTACCAGGACAAAGAGCTCCTCCACCTTCCTCCAAACAAGTCTCGTTGGTATGTTCACATTTCAATACACCGCCCCCGAGAGCGTGAGCACTCACGGTCCCACTAAGCCGCGTCAACGAAAACACGCACAACAACCATCTGATATACATCTCATAAGTACCTCTATCACTCGCACCAATGATTCCCGAGAACGCTATCGGGTAATCTCTCTCCATCAGAATCACAGGGCCCCGCTCCGACAAGGAACGTGATGAAATGTTCGAGCCCAATTATCCCACATAATTATCAAATAAAACTTCTGTAAGAATAAATAACACAAACCGAAAACACTAACAGCAACGACGCAAACACATCAACCGCGGGAGATCGACTCTCTTATTCCTGAAGTTAGATGGGCTTTACAGCGTAAATCTAACTGTGAGACCACTATGTAAATCCAAAAACGAACTGTTGAATGATTTATAACAGGATAACATGGAATAAATGATTAAATTGCTGTTATTTATTTATTGCTAATAACGCAATAATAACAATAACAAACGAACTATACAAGATGGAGGGGATGGCGGAGGCTGTATCTCAGAATCAATGTTGCCAACACACTGATTAGACTAAGATTTACAAATCTCTTCTAAAGAAACCCGTTTTTACTTTACAAGATAAGTGTTGTGATGGCGCGAAAATTCGATTTTGATTAATTTACACGTTTTGTAGTCCCTTAAATTTAAGTAAGTGGTTTTTAAAAGTCTGTTTGTCATCTGTGCATTCAAGTGGAGCCTAAACTGATAACTGATGGCATATTTTCATTAAATTAGAAATAATATGAAAATCCAATGAGCAGTCGAACGGGACTAAAAACCCAAAGAAAAAAAAAAAAATCTTGAAAACGGTTTCTGATTAAAAAATTCTTAAGTGTGGTACCACTAAAACCATGCTAGTAGTTTTCTCACGCAAAGGGTAGGAGATCAGGTTCGATTCCCAACCAGGGAGGAGTTATTTTTGTGATAAATTTTGACAAAATTATTAATAATAATTATATGCTATCACGAAAATTGAAACTAGTAACATTTGGAAAACACTGGATCATAAATAAATAATTGAATACTAGAATGTTTATTACAAGATGTATCGGATAGATTTTTTCCCTCTAATATTAAATTTTTTTTTAAAATCCCCTCTAAAAATCGCTCTTATGGATGATAAAAATATTTATATTGTCAAAATAGCCCTATTGTCCACTTAACATAAAAAAAAAAATCTAAAAGAAGATTATAATAGATACCCTTTCTAATGATATACCAACAGTGTTTGATTTGTGACGATACACACCAGTACCTCAGACGGAAGATTGTCGGTGTGCACATAGGAGTTTATTTGGTAAATTCGGATTGTATGTGCCACCACTTTGAGGTTAGGTGATAAAATCCCGCATATTAAATTAAAAAACCTTAATTTTGTGTACCCTTGAATTTTCAACATCTGCTCATATCCTGAAGAAAATCAACCCTCCTGTATATAAACCAGGTAGAGGTCCAACTCGACTGTCAATACCTCGGAAGATTTCAGATACCTTTTAGTGGAATATAAGAAAAGTACTGAAGCGTGTATCCAAGGGATCGTAGATCAGTTATGTCGCTGATGTCAAAGCAGCGAATCAAAATTAATTTTGTTTTATTGACTTTTATTTGTTTATTATGTGAACTTGTCATTCTTAGTTTTATATAGAAAGAATTGTCGGAAAGAGTCTAAAAGGACAAATTTTCTTTTAAGCTTTTTCACGAAGAAAAAGAATGTACGTTATATTGTTAAGTGCTTTGTGAATTAAAAGTTGTTAAAGATTCCTTGGTTTTTTTTGTAAAGATCAGAATTTCCATTAGGCTGGAAAGTACTATACGGCTCTACCCAGTGGCGGATTAAGGTTGTCATCTAGGGAGTGGCGGTTTCGGAGTATGGAAAGCCCTAAGGAAGGGGGGGGGGAAGTTCAGGATTCTCCCCCCCCCCTCGACTACAGTACAATATCTTAAACGTAAGCCATGGGTGTCGTTAGCAGTTAATGTCGACCACCACTGGCTCTACCGCCCTTTGAGGTTAGAAAAATCATTAAAATGAAAATTTAATTGGTTCTAGGCAAGATATTAAAAATCTAAGTACAGGCTTCATTCCTAATTTTAATTCTGCACAATTTGAGCCCTATTTCAACTCCCTACTACAATAAATACTACAACTATTTCAATACAACGACTTTTATTGTTGATTAAATCGCCGCAAAAAATATTTATTTATTTACATGCGGTTACAACTGTAGAGTAGTATCACAATAGTCAGTGCAAACAAAAAATAAAATAAAAAATTCTTAAAATAAATAAATAATAATAACAATAAGGAATTCAGATAAATTATCAGTTAACTCTCAGTTAAAATTGTTTTAATACATTTCTTAAAAGCTTTTAGAGGGAGCTCAGCTATAGGTAATTTATTGAAGCATCTTATGCCATTGATAACAGGATATTGATATGATTTGTGAAGCCTACACATAGGAACATTAATATTGGTGGTACATCTAGTTATATAATTATGACTTTTGTCATTATTAATCTGTCCATTATCATATTTAATTTTAATAAACAATAACACGGAGTAAATATATGCTGAATAAAAGGTTAAAATTCCATTACCTATAAAAAATTGTTTACAATTAGCATCATGCTTAAGCTTATTAATTGTGCAAATTGCTTTTTTTTGTAACAAAAAAATACTATTTGCAGAAGGGGCAGCTCCCCATTCTTTAATACAATAGAGCATTCGTGAATGAAAGTGTGCATATTATGCAAGTTTAATAGTTTTTTGTCCAGAGTGGAACTAAGTTTATAAAGGATATAAAGAACAGATGAAAGCCTAAGACTGAGGTGGTTAACATGAACTTTCCAATTTAGTGTGCTGCCAATTGACAGTCCAACTTACTTTGTAAGCTCAGTAGAGCTTGTCTCTCCCTGGAATACAGTGACCTGAGACCTTGATTTGATGTACGATTCTAGTAAAGTTAAAGGAGTTCTTCTTATTCCATAATGATAAAGTTTTTTTTAATAAAATATCATGGCTGACACAATCGAAGGCCTTGGTTAGGTCACAAGAGAGCGTGATAACATCTTCCTTTGATTCAAAAGCATTATAAATGAAATTTGTAATAGCATTAATAGCATCCTGGGTCAATAGTCCTCTAAATCCAAATTGATTGATGTTAAAAATTTTGCATTTATTAAAAAATTTCACCATACGTGATTTTATGATTTTTTCAAAAATTTCCCCCTAAACTGGTGTTAGAGAAATCGGTCGATAATTATTAGCTCCATCCGGATTGTCTTTCTTTAAAATAGGTACGACCTTACTAAGCTTTAGAATTTCTGGAAAATGCCCGTGCATAAGAGAACTATTGATAAGACCACTAAGTGCATTTTTAATAATATCACATAGTTGCTTTAATAACTGATAAATGTCATTTGCTTTAGATTTCTTAAGGTTTTTAATTATTTTAGCTATTTCTTCTGGATTTGTAGGAATAAAGTAAAAGCTTTTATCATTAGGGTTCTTGAGGTAGTCCTCACAGGTAGCATTAATTGAACTGGAAGGAAGACGACTAACAAGCTCATCAGGTACATCAATAAAAAATTTATTTAACTCTTCAGCTGTAAGTAGTGTTGAGGTAAGTTTTTTATTTCTATCCTTTTTTTATTACCACTTTCATGATTAATAAGTTGCCATATCTTTTTACTGTTATTTGCATGATTTTTAACATACTCTGTATTGTGCTTGATTAATTCTTCTTTAAGCTGCTTCCTATATTTCCTTTTTACAGATTTAGTCTTTGCTGAGAGGTATGGACTATCATCATCTTTACAAAAAGCCGATAAGGTAAGTATTTCTTCCTTTAATTTTTTTAAATTATCTGAATATTTATAAACATTGTTATTTTTATTTGTATTAACTTTAACTTTTTTTACAGGGAAAGCACTGCATAAGTAAGAGTTGAAAGTCTTCCAGTTTGATTCACATTCTTCTGAGTTATTGGCTTCAGCATTAAAATTTAGCAAATCATTAATTAAAAACTGTTCTCCTTCTTGAGTAATAAATCTCCTATTATAAGTAGGTAACTTGTGCTTTCTTTTCTTTATTCTTCGAAGAGTTAAGAGGTAGCATTATTGAGATACCTTTGTGGTCAGAGAATTGGTATTCAAAAAGTTTACTTTTTACTTTGAAATTGGTAAAAATGTTGTCTAAACATTTCCCGCTGACTGGTCGAGTAATTTTGTTACAGCATAGTTTAAGACCATGATTTAATGATTTATGAAAGATGTCAAAACTTTGTCAGAGCCTGTCAGAATAACGGCTGCAGAAGGAAATAAGTTGGTTGTCTATGAAAAAGGAACATTAAAGACTAAACAGTGTAAATTAGCCTGATTACATGATACAAGTATTCTTGGTCCAAGTAATTTTGATCAAATCCCCTAGGTCCAAGTGTTGGTGGAACTTTAAAGTAAGGTTTACACGATCAAAGTATACTAGGTCCAAGTAGTGGAAGTTTGATTCACTATAAAGTAGAGGTTAAGATAGATTGTAAAGTTAGGTAGGTTAAGTAAGTTCCAAAATAGTAAAAATAGTAGCTGGTCGACCGTGTTTGGTATCGTTGGAAAGCCCTTAAAACGAACTTTAAAAAGGTACAAATGTTTATCTAAAAAAGTCACGTTTCAGACCCTTTTGAACCATAAATAGTTTTTCGGGCTCTCAAAAATTGCGAGGTGAGTCCACTGTTGACCCACTTTGCTCCTAAGATTATTGTGTGACAATCTTGTCCTTTTAGAACCTAATACAGTATAATATTGTACAATCCAATGTGGACATTTAATTTAAGTACCTTTAGTACTTTTGGTACAAAAGGTACTTAAAGTCTGGGTACTGTGCAGACTACATTTAATTTAATGTGTTTTGTAAAGGTATCTTTATGTAGACATTTAGTAGAGGCCTACTGAGGCCTTATAATTCGGTTGTACTGAAAAAAATATTTCTGTACATAAAAGGGTACTTTTGGTACTGGTTTGTCGAAATTCGCAAAAATACTCTACTTTTTATTTGTTTCACTGTTCCGTTTTTGCTATTCGTAGGATCGGGCTGAAACTCATTTGGTACTTTTACTACTTTAAAGTAGTAAAGTGTGCGCGAAAGAAGAACCTTAAATTTATTATTGTACCCTGACCATGAGGGGTACATAGTTTAGTACGTATGTTTTCGAAATGGTAAAAATAGTAGCTGACCTGCTGTTTTTGTTATCGTTGGAAAGCCCTTTACGAGTATTCTATAGTTGTGTAAAAATACTTTCTTTTTTTTCACGTTACAGGTCTTTTTTGTTGAAATAACATTTTTTTCGGTTAAAGTTTTGTAATTCTTTTTAATCTAAGCTCAAAACCCGATTTTTTGCAATGTAGTTCACAGAACTACATTGCACAGCTGGTATGTTGAATACTACATTTTCACATTATATAGGCCCGTTTACACTTTGATTAGTGCGAGTGCGAGTTTTTAGTGCAAGTGTTTAGTAAAATCACTAAATCCGTTTGGAGGCGATGTGTTTAGTGATTAGTGTTTAGTAATTTTGTGAGTGAACTGTTAACTGTTTGGTAGACTTGCAATGTTTAGTTGATCTCCGAGTAGGCCTCCCCTCTCCAACCTAGATGTCAGGGTTTTTTTATTTTAAAATTATAAATTTAAAAGTAAAAATGTTTAATTGATTGGTCAAAAAACTGTCACAATGTGTCAAAAATCAACAAAACACTGCCCCTCCCACAAAAAAAAAAAAAGAAAAAAAAATGTTCAATAAAATATAAAATTTTCCTAAAAATAAAACGACATCCTAATCACTTGCACTAATCACTAAGCACTAATCACTAAACACTTGCAAAATTTACTAAACACTCGCACTAATCAAAGTGTAAACGGGCCTTAAGGGTCTAAAAACACTGAGTCCAAAAAAGCAGTTGTTAAAAAGTCCGTATGTTGTCTAGATAAATAAGAAGTCTTCTAATTACAATTAAATTAATCTAAACTATTGATGCAGTCCATAAGGAATTCCTTTCGGTGCATAAGATTTCCTCTTAAATCGGCCATATTTGTTTTGACAATGCCGGCAAAGAATGGAAATTTGTAGTAATAGAGAAATATTCTTTTCCTACTCTTCAAAGAGCTTTAAAACAATATACAACATGTCATGTTGACTATAAACTTCCTTTTTAGACATCCACGATATTAAAAATATTTAGTGTTAATTTCAAAAATAGTTTTTCAAACCCATTTTTGGATTTAAGGTACAGTTGTCAAAAATTATGAGATTTTCGTTCAAATCGATAAATCGATACGCAAGTTATTGTTAGACAAACAAACACACACACTTTTCTAAGCACTAATCTCTGAAGGAAGAACTAACTCACTATGTCAATAAACAAACAAATGGAATAATTAAGTATTAAATATAAACAGAACATACCTCGAACTCGATTCGGATTTACAAAGGCACTCTGAAAAAAATTAAATTAAATTGGTCAAACATGTAGTTTTACTAAGATAATTTTTACTCTTAGTTTTATATATGTGAAATTACAACAAAAAATTAAGTGAAGATCTACTTTAATTTAAACTAACAAAAGAAATAGGGATTACCTGAAATGGTGGGTATCCTGAAACAGATGTCATATTGTCCATATCAGGGTAATCCGAGTCACCAAATTGCTCGACACACCCAGATACTATTAATTATCAACAAATAAAGTATTATGAAATTATTAATAAAATTACTTGTTAGCATGACTAAATTTAATCTTGCTTATAAAAACACCATACAGAGAGGTGTAATTTGATTCTTACTAATTATAATATATTTAGTACATGTTTCTTAGAATAAAGGGTAACGAGGTTGACCCTTCATCTGGTAATGTCCTGTGTTGATCAGATCATTAAAAAAAAAAAAAAAAATCTATTTTAACTTCATGGAAGTGCTGTACCCTTTAATAATAGCTTTGATTCCATTTTTGATTTAGGGTAAATAAATAAATGTTCCTTGTTTGATGTGTTAACGCCTGACAAATCATGGACTTATCTAAACCTTGATCATTTCATCCTGATCATAAAGGAGTATTTTAAATAAATTTACATTTCAACTTTATTAATAATTTTCAAAGAGCCAAAATTAGTTCTCTTCTTTTGTTTTTAACACATAAATTAATTCTACATGTAAAAATAAATAAAAGAACTTAAAACAAATGTCAACTACTTCACACTGAAAAGTAAAACCATTAATTACAAAAAAACTAATTTTAATTGAACAAAAAATAATAATAAAATAAAAGGATAGATGGTAATTAAAACTCATTTATTAAAAAATGAGCAGTAAAAAGGTTAATTAATTAATTATACAAACCTTGGTTGTTTAGCCAACTGGTAATTTGTTGAAAAACATCATTGCCCGGACAGGGATTCTAAAAATTAAAAAATATATTTTAGTAAACGAAATAGTTAATTATACAATAAAGTTAAAAAATTGGTCATTGCAGCTGATTGACATCATCACATTAAACAACCATCAAAACACTGGTTTACCTAATTGATTCCCCAAAAAGGGAGACATGGTCTTGTACACATGGACATAGGATTATATCCATGTAGGTATGGGAGTAGGATTTCATTTGTGTAGGTAATGGGAGATGTGAAGTGATCAGAATATTGTTGTCTAATTATCAGAAGTCAATAAAGAGGATAATAAGGGTATATGATTCAAGAACACAGAAATTAATGTCAATAGCTGGCCACACACCAGAGCGGATTTTTTGACGGACCAGGTCAGCGGATCTCAGGTCTGTCGTTCCCCCACTAACATGCAAACCCTGTCTGTCGCATCAAGTCCTTCAACTCGGTCCGCCGAGTTGAAGGATTCAACTCGGTCCGGTTCCCTCGTGTGTGGGGCAAATCCGCGGATTTTTCATTGTTGGTCTGCGGACCCAGGTCTGTCCAGCATGCTCGACAGACTTGGACAACGGACGACGGACCGGGATCTCATACTAGCAACTGTGTCCCACTGTTTACGACTGTGCGGTCAATTCTATATAATTTAATATCATTATCGTATATATATATAAAAAAAGAAAAAAAAATAGGAAGAACATGTTGTAAATATAAAACAAGTTATAAAAACACTTTGTTTAAAAACACTTAGTAAAATGTCAGTCTAATTATATTTTAATATTTTGTCAAATTGTCTTATTTGCATTCAATAAAAACTTGATAGCAAAACATGGTGGCAGCGGTGTGACCGTTTCGCGATCTCTACTTCGGGCTACATAGTTAAAAATGGTTGGCGGCGAGGAGCAGAATAAGTCAACGGAGACGAAGACCCCGGCGTCTTCAAGTCGAAGTTTGGGTCATGTTCCGACAACGTGGACGTCAACACTCCCCAAGTTGGATTTTAATTCAACCAATTTGGCAGACGCGTGGAAGAATTGGCATCTTCAGTTCAAGCTGTTTCTACTTGCGTCTGGACAGTCAGACTTAATAGAAAGTCAAAGGAACGCCATGCTATTACATTTTATGGGCCCGACCGCGATTCCGGTGTTTCAGTCTTTCCAAGTGGACATTGAAACAGTGGACCACAAGGAACTTGTAGAACGGTTCCAAAGATATTGCACACCGCGCAAGAATCTCGCCATAGAGCGAAATACATTCTTCTCTCGGAGACAAAAGCCTGAGGAGTCAGTCGAAGAGTTCGTCACGGCTCTAAAAAATCTTAGTTTAAGCTGCGAGTTTGGATCGCTGAAGGACAGCTTAATCAACAGCGCAATGATTGCAGGACTTAGCGCAGACAAACAATACATAAGACAAAAATTGCTAGAAGAAGGCATAACGGATTTGAAAAAAGGCTTAGAATCCGCAAAGGCTTTAGAGAATGCCCGGCAGCAGTCACAGCAACTTAAAGACAATCTCCCTCCAGCTCAAGTTCACGTAAGTGCTGTACATCATCCTAATAAAAGGGGACCAAACAACAATTTCTCTAACAAAAATAATTTTAGAAATTCTAGCAACCATCAGAAACCTAGTGGACAATCCGAGCGACAAGTCTCTTCTTCATCTTGTTCAAAATGTGGTCAAGTCCATCGGTTCAAGTGCCCAGCAGCCAATGTCCTCTGCAAAATATGTAAGAAGAAAGGACACTACGCACTCAAGTGTTTTAAAAATACCAACAACAAGAAAACTGTCAACGCTGTGCAAGACAACGAGAGCGACAGTGATTCCAGTTTATTTGTTGGAGGCATCACTCTTCATATGAAGAAGACTGCATCACCCAGCGTGCAAGTCATCAGTCCCGAGGCGCCTAACAATAATAAAGAACAATGGCTAGTCAATGTAAAACCGTCAGGT
>KZ651669.1:52734-69300 GCA_001010745.2 Gerris buenoi | reverse complement strand
CTTCTTATCGCTTCCTGAGCTAAAAAACGAGGTAATCGGTCTTCCTCCATTTTCGTGGTTTTAATTATGTACTTGCAGTGCATTTTAAGCGTTGTGAGATATAACGGATCCATGCCGGTTTCCAGTTCTAATAAGAACGTCGCTGTTTGCATAGGCACTGCCAATAACTTTTTAATAAAAAATCTTTGACACCTTTCCAAATCCTCAAAGGTATAGAGACCCCATATCTCGCATCCATATGTGATTATTGCTTGCGTGACTGCTTGGAAAATCCTCAGTTTAACCGACAGATCAATATTAGGGTTACCAAATAATTTCGCCCAAGTAATGCACATTCCTGTCTTCCCTGTTCTGCACCTCTCGTTCACGTGAGTTTTATAAGATAAGCTGGACGTTAGAGTCACCCCTAAATACTTATACTCCTTTACTTTTTCCAATGGCTCACCGTTGAACTTCCAGTCATAAGCCTTCATTTTTCCTCCTTTTCGGAAACACAAAATTTTAGATTTTGTCAAATTAACTTTTAGGTTCCATAATCCACAATAATTTTCTAACCTTCTTATCATTTTGGATAGAGTTTCCGGATTATCTGCCACAAACACGATATTATCTGCATACATTAGTGCGTTAATTACTCGGTCATCTATTTGTATGCCCCCTCCTACACAGTCTTTGATGACATTGATGAACAGACTGAATAATAAAGGACTTAATAAACATCCTTGTCTGAGTCCTACTTTAAATTCAAAGGTTTCGGAGAGACCGTCTTTTGTCCACACGCTAGCTTCTGTCCCCTGATAAAGTGATCTTATTACATTTAAAATCTTAGTTGACATCCCCATTGCACTTAACTTGTAAAACAACGCTTTCCTGTCAATAGTGTCAAAAGCCGTGCTGAAATCTATGAATAACGCAAAAACTCTCTTTTTCCCTCTTTTCAAAGATATTTCTATGATAGATGTCAGGTTAAAAATGTTATCTATAGTAGAATATTTTTTCCTGAATCCTGCTTGTTCCTCCTTTAATATTTTATGTTCTTCTACCCATTCCACCATTCTATTGAGTAAGAGTCCTGAAAAAAGGCTACGGCATTTATAAACGATATTCCTCTATAATTTTCAGGCTCGTTTTTATCTCCCTTTTTATAGATTGGAAATATTATAGCTGTGGAGAAATTTCTGGGTGTATATTGAAGTTCAAATATTTTATTAAAAGAGCTTAAAAGTTCTTCCTGAAAAACGCATGGTGCGTATTTAAAGAATTCTGCTGGAATTCTATCAAATCCTGGTGCTTTTTTGGACTTGGCATTTTGCAGAACAAGCTCTAATTCTCTTTTGCAAAAACTGCGATCAAGCTTAGTATTTTGATTAAACGGCTCGGCATATGCCAGGGGGAATTCAACTTGACGTGAGTTAAGAAGGCTGTTGAAGTGTTCTACCCACCGTCCAACATTTATGTCACCGCATATGAAGCCTTTCTTTTTAAGCCCAAAATTTCCTGCCCTATCCCAGAATTCTTTCGACGATTTTAATTTATTCATCTCACACGCGGCTTTACGATAAAACTCTATTTTCTTCCTCTTCTTCAGTTCTCCATATTTTCTTCTCGCTTCTCTGTAGAGCCTCCATGTGAGCGCAGTATTTCTCTTACACACGATATCGAGGAGTGCAAATACCTTTTTTCTCATTTTATCACATTCTCTGTCATACCAATCTTTATCTAGTCCATTTCGCTTTTCAATAAATTTAATTCCTTTGTCCTTCCCTCCATCTCTGCCGATTACCTCTGTTATTATCTGACACAGATCATTTATATCAGCATTTTTCTTGTCCTTCTCTCTCCAACTGTCTTCAACTTTTAGCTGAATTTTCTTTTTATATGTTTCTGCATCCATTTTTCCCCAAACCAATTTAGGTAATAGAGGAAAGACGTTAATTTTTAGCTCTTCGTAATTAACAATTAAGTTTACATAGATATAATATCTTGTTCTTTCCCCACTCTCACGTTATGTCTCCTATCACTAAAAGTTGTTTATCAGACTCTTTGTTTAATAATAAATTAATTTCAGAAAAATCTTCTTCCCAGGAATTACAGTTTAAATATACCGGACACACGTACAGCTCAGGGTTGTACGTATTAACTTTTATGCACGTTACATCAGCCAGTTTTTCGAAACTTGCTCTTACCTTTTCTTTTAAAGCTTTGTTTATTCCTACTACAATCCCCCCACTAGGTCTACCCCATTTTTTGTTCCGTTTAGCATATTGCCAATTTAAATTATAGTTATTAAAATATTTTAATGCATCACTTTCATCCCCTTCTTCCACGAAAGTTTCTATTAGTACAAATATATCCGCTCTATTTATTGCATTTAAAAACCACTTGTTTTTTAATTTATTTTTTAGACCACAAATGTTATATGATAGTATTTTGAATGGTATAATTTTTGTTGTCTGCTTGTCAGATGGATCATGTAGTCATCCGTCCTGTGGTTGCAGTTTTGACGCCTCGACTGCACCCCTCTCCATGTATGAAGCCATTTATTATTTTACCCTTGAGGACTGGATTTATTTTTACCAACTCTCTTTTCAGCGCAAAGAACTTAGCCCTTCTTACTCGAAAAAGCGGAGAGTAGTCTCTTTGTATGTAGAAGTCAGTACCTTTTACCTTTCTAGCGTTTTGTAGGATTAAGTCTATTTCCCCGTCTGCCGGAATGTGGGCAGCTATCATAGCTTTGCCTGTTCCTTTTCCGATTGTATAAGCCCTATTTACCGTGATATTCTCAACTCCTAAATAGTCTCTACAAAACTCTTTAATTAAGCCTGAACAAGTCTGATTGCCGATTGGAGAGATACCTGTGAAGACAAGATTATTTCTTCTAGTTCGGTTATTTTCTAATTCCATTTTCCGTGACAATGCGTGATACTGGTGTTCTACATTTTCCAGCTTTTCTTTTAGATGTTTATTCTCAGTTTCCAGTTCGTCAAGCCTTTTACAAACTCCTTGCATATCTTCTTTTGTCGCCAAATTGCATGTTTTTTGTTCAAGTAGGATTCCAACCGTTTGAGAAATTAATTCCTGAATCGCTGTTAAATCCGCTTTCCCTAAAATACCTCTTCCGTTCATGTTCAATTTTTTCTTCTCGCTTTCGTTTTCCTCTAGATTTGGTGACAAACTCATCCTACTTCTTTTGTTTCCACTATTTTTAATTGAATCCTTCTTACTATTCATGTGAACTTATAAATGATTAAAATAAGCATATATAATATAATGCTTTATACCATTCCACTGCAAGAATATGTTTCTGAGATAAAGAAATAACGTAAAAAAAGAGAAACTGAAAAAAAAGAGGAATACCGGGACAGGGATGCGAACCTGTGATCTTCTTTATTTACTATTTTCGTAGCGGTGAATGAACATAAGACCGTGTGAGTTAGTCCATTGAGCTACCGTAGTGACCTTGGATGAACGCACCTTTACTATTAGATAGCTTTTTTAGTAATCCTCATCAAACTATAGGAATACGTCTTATCACTGCAATTTTACACTATTACGCTTAGGTTTTTTGATATTGATTAGAAATATATACATATATATATATATTTTCTCTCTCTAACAGATCTTATTCCACTTACTTGGTAGGTTAACAGTGCTTAATAAATAAAGTGCTTAGTAATATCTAATATTATTTAAATATAAATTTATTTAATATACATATTTTTCATTTTATTTTAATTAATTAATTATAATTAAAAAAAAAGAAAAACCTTCATACGCCTTATTTTTTATATTTTTATTTGTGTAATGCACATGGTTAAGCTTCCCCAAGCAAGGCTTTTGGCTGTACAAATCGATTAAATGTTCAATGTGAACATTTTTCCACTCCTTAGCCATAATTATTTGTTTTGATGGGTATACAAATACATATGTATATATAAATGTTATGTTATATATTTATAATATATAAATATATATAGGAATAAATAAATGCCAGAGTGAGAAAAGTAAAACTGAATAAAAACCGAATTAAAGACTGAAAAGGACTGAATAAACTGAAGAATTTAATTGAAAATATGAATTTAATTTAATAAGAAATAAAATGAATACGGAAATGAACGGATATGGGATGAAACATTATTTGGGTGAGAAATAGTAAAATGATAAAGAGCTAAATCCGCGTACAAATAATAAACTTTGGTCTGTGGGTGTGTGTTGACAACAGCAGACGGGATCCGCGGATCTCATGTCCGCCGACAAGGTCCTGTCGTTTGTTTCTCCACTAACGCACATACCGGGTACACGGATTTCCCCAAATCCGTTGGAAAAGTCCGTGGTCCGTTGTAGAAATCCGCTCATGTGTGGCCAGCTAATATATTGGATCAGGATCTGACTTCCCTGTCGACTGCCTTAGAAAAAAAGTCTTGGAAGTGGTATATGTTGCACAAGAGGACTCAAAAATGAAAAAGCTAAGAAAACCATGTAAAAGCTTGTGGAAAATAATTAGATTTAAATTGAAAAATTTGGAGACCCAAATTATATTATCATGACAATCATCAACAATTATAAAAAGGTGTTCAAAAATATAAACTTTATGTTTATAATTCAAGAATTAATTATTTAGGACGAGATGTCTAGGAAACACAAAAAGTTTATGCTTATTGGATTACTGCAAAATATACAACTAGGTTAAAGACTCAAGTCAAAACAAAAATTTTTCTAATTTAATTTTACAACAAACAAATAAATAAAAAATTAATCAATCAATGAATTAACACTAAAAAAGTGTGTGCATATGAAAATAGAATCACGGAAAAGCATGTAAAATTAATTAAAAATTAAAAAACAAAAAATTCAAGTCTAGACTTGTTCCAAGGTCGACCCATTCCTGTATAGAGTCTTGTTTTAGAGGTTCTGAGTTACGCTGTGAATTGGAAAAAGTCCATGCTATTGAGGTTGTTTGGATAATAATAGCCGTGTTTTAGAGGTTTATTTAACATTATGTGTTATGGCAATCTCAAGGAGATTTGAAAATTGCACTTGTTATTGAGGTTTTCGTGTTTTTGAGGGTCGTGTAAGCGAGGTTCTATTATAACTGTATTATTATAATAATTGATGGTGATACAACATAGTAAGGTTTGAGTATTATGGATAAACAACAACTTATGTAAGCGCTCAATCAAGCACATGTAATAACAGAGCTGCTAAGCTTCGGAGTAGTTTAAAATGGAAAAGTGGCAAGGTACAATGAGAGGTCTAAAATAGGAAGTGGAAAGGCCAAACACATGGAAAATAAGGAGTGTAGCTCTATCAAGTAGAGTTTGTATAAAGCATGGTACAAAAAGTAAGTCAATCGAACTGATAGCTTCTACTAGCTGAATACTTGCAAGTAGTTGAGTCTAGCTCAAGTCAAAGACAAGTTATTCAAACGTTTTCTTGGGTGCGCAACACTAAAATCAAAAAAATCTTACTTGGATTTCAGATGTTCCAGGAGCACAGTTTTCAACAACATTCAATAAGTATACATTCAAAATGTAAATTAACTGTTCAGCATATTTCTGAAAAATAAAAATAACATTAATTTTGATAAAAGTAAATTCTATTTAATAGTAAAGAAGAAACGAAGATTATTCATATCAGTATTTTTCAGGAATTAGGAAGTTCAGTATACAAAGTCAGTGAGTAAGAAGTGGATCTGGGGGAAAACAAAAAAAGGTGTGATAACAACAGCCTCACAACCCCGTCACTTCTACATTTTAACTTACAGGTTTGACATTTTTAACAATTACATCTTCCAACTCTTTATGAAGAAGAAGCAAGATACTCTGATACTTTGAAATGAGAACTGCACAAAGAGTATACATGCATGTATAGAGGCCTTCTAATCATCAGCAATAAGTAATTGTCACTAGGTAATACAAGTGAGCCACTGTTCAAATTAAATTGATATCCAAAGACACTCTTGAAGCAATTTCAAGTAATATAAATTTTAGGATCAATTAAGTAAATGAAAATTATTACCAAGTTGATGAAACCATAATAGTGTCAAAAGATGCACCATAACCCTTTACCTAAAAACCACTCAGAGCAATACAATGAAACACTCTCAAAAAGACCATAAAGAAAACATGGAATGGTTTAGTTTAGAAGAACTCTTGGTTAACATCGGAATGGTAGAATTTATAGAGTAAAGAGTAAGCAACAATTTACTGATACAATTTAAATTAAACAAGTTGTTCTAATATTATATCAAATTTATAATATTTCTACTCACCTTATCTAAAACAAGCCAAGCTAAAGAAGCAGCCTTGAAATTTTCATCCACCCAATAAGATGTTTCATTTTTAATGGAGCGAGGAGCTCTCATAGTAGGAACAGCAAAAACAGTTGTATTTGATGCCTGGTTAGTTTCGTTCTGCAGTCCCTCTGTCTCTCCGTCATTACTTCTGTTCACAACATTTATAGAACTTGTGAGGACAGGTCCAGTACTAGAAAAACATGATAACATCATAATAAAATAAACAGGAATTGGTTAGATATTAATAAATATACAGGGTGGCGCAGCGCAGATCACCATATTTTAAATGGTCACCATATGCCTAATACAAGAGCTAGGAGATTGAAATAAAGCAAATTATCTAGCAACAATTTGGAAGTTTATTGGAGTGTGGAAGATAATGTCTGACAAATGACGACCTTGTCACAAGTTGCGCATCACGTTCTCTAACATCTTGGCAGGAATCTGAGCGATTTCACTATGGATGGAGTCCTTTAACTTGGTACTTGGTTTGTCGACATAAACTTTGGTCTTTAGGTATCCCCCAAAGATAAAATCACACGGGCTGAGGTTGAACCATGGAATGACACCTTTCCAGGAATTAGACGCACACGATCCATAGTGTAGTGGCTCCATCTTGTTGTAACCATATGTGGTTAGTATACATTTTGTTATCCTATGAATAAGGGATGAAAAAATTTGATTCCTGCCAAGGTGTTAGAGAACACGATGCGCAACTTCGCCGTGCGCCTCTAAGAATGTGTAAATTGACAAGAACATCATTTATTAGACATTATCTTCCACACTTGAAAATTTGACTTATGTCCAATAAACTTCCACACTGTTGCTGGAAAATATGCTTTATTTCAATCTCATAGCTCTAGTATTAGAGAAATTACTGAGAAAAATTAAAAAATACTGTATAATAATAACAAAATTACTGAAAAGAATAAAATAAATTGATTTTAAATAATAAAACTCTTACTCGTCATTAGTGATGGTAGTGTTTGCTGGAGGAGCAGGTTGAGGAGGTCTGCATGGCTTAGATCTGAGACTCCTCAATGAATTACCCTGTTTAGGAACAGCTAATGGAGTCTGCAACAGTTGGTTTATGGTATTAATTGGACAAGGTTCATTTTTATTCTTAACCAATTTTTGTTTTAAAGCATTCAATCCATTCTTTGAGAGAAGGGATAAAAAATCAGGTTTTTTACTGCCAGCCTGTAACAACCACAAAATGAAAACAATAATTAAAAGTATGAGTAATTCTATGCAATTAATGACTTACAGACTAAGATTATCATATTATTATCTGTCCTGCTTAAGGGAAATAATTAAAATTAAAAGCTAATATTTGATATTTTGCAGAAAAGGGTTACTACTAGCCAAAGAGTACACTGAAGAATCACATAAGAGGTATGACCGACAGAAAAGTTAAATCCTAGTGTACCAAAATATTAATTTACTCCTTCCTATTGAGTCCTCTGATTCAAACGGGTACCTGCCTAATGGGTTGTAAAGTGAATAAGGAAGCTTTTTCTCTATAGGTAAACCCATGTTTAATTCTTAAAAGGTAAAGTGGAATTTAATACTACTATCTTCACTAAAAAAAAAAAAATAAATAAATAAAATAATGTAGAGATGATTAGGATTATAAATACAATTGTTAAGTAATTAACATAACATTTTTGTTGTTTCAATTTATTAATCAATAATAATTAAACAAAATAGAAGTGAGAAAGATCTGAAACCTAAATTATACAATGCTAAAGTTTAAATTTTATATTATTTTTGTATTCGCTGTCAAGTCACAACACGTAACGCGTCAACTGCAGTTATTGATCAAGTTAATACATTATCAGTGCCAGTTACTGAAAGTACCTAACCTTCCTTTTATATAATTATCAGGTACTGGCAACGAATACATTTATATATACCTGTTCAATAATTCCAGGTTAATACAACCCAACCCATCCCCAATGTAAATAACTTATTGGCACTTTCCATCACCTATAGTACTTATACAAAAATATAATTATACAAAAAATTAGGCAATGTTCATGTATATAGGAAAAAGAGGAAATCAAGAAATAGTTCAACCCCAGTGAAAATTACAGCCCACAAAAATTATGGCGCACTGAACAATAATTTAACACTGATCTAGAAGAGGCAAGTTAAACCGGTAAATTTGCACTATTTAACCGACCGTGATTTACCTATTTAACTAACTATTATCAGTAAAAAATTTACACAAGATCTGTTTTAAATTATGTTTAGTACGCTTGCGATATCTGTAAGTCAACTTATCACAGATTTCTCTGAACAATGACAGAAAGTAAACAAGAACATACAACAAACGAATATCGTAAAACAGAACTTACCATGATGAGCAAACAACAAGGCTATGACCATATAAACTTAAATGCACATAAAATGATAATGAAATCAAGGACTTTGAGCTCACATTTCACTGTAAACGAAATAATGGAAAACTTGAAAACTACGAAAGATCAACAGTCAACAGAGTAAAGATAAATCACATTCCCGCCAAAATAAAGCCTGTCACAGTGTTCGTTTTCATATCAGAATTCACGCGTTTATTATCTTAGGTCGATGAGCTATATTTTTTAACACAATTAAATAAAAAATAAAATTAATTAAATAAATAAGATGATAAATAATTTATCAATTTTAAATTAAGTTAAAGAAACTATTTAGTTTACTATTGCCCTAAAATTATTGATTAGTATTCGAAGCGCTTTAAAAGTGAAAACATTTTGGTCTGGTCAGACAAAATTTTTATTTTTGCTTTTTTTATGGATTTTGTTCAATTTTTATGGAGCTTTGTTTTATCGTCATCTCCGATATACGCCGGGGAAGTGTGACGTCACTTACGTAAAATAGTGTGTGTTGTTAGGTTAGCTGGCTCATAATATTGAATGCATAGACTAGGGAGTAAATTGATTGAATGTACCACTGGGTTTTATCAGTGCTATTTTACTTTAATATTATTTTTTAATCAATTATGTGTTTTGTCATCTATAATGTATACATTTATTGGCTTATTAATGATGTTACTAATCTATGATAAGGTTAAAAACAGTTAAAAAAGCTTTTAATTGAGTAAAAAGAGCACATCTGTAAGTAAGTTATTTTACATTTTATTTGAGTTATTTGTGAGAATTATTTGTTTTATTGCCTATAATGTATACATTTATTGGCTTATTAATAATGTTACTAATAAATGATAAGGTTAAAAACAGTTAAAAAAGCTTTTAATAGAGTAAAAAGAGCACATCCGTAAGTAAGTTATTTTACATCTTATTTGAGTTATTTGGAGAATTATTTGTTTAATCATCTATAATATATACTTTTGTTAACTTATTAATAATGATACTAATATATGATAAGGTTAAAAACGGTTAAAAAAGCTTATAATAGAATAAAAAGAGGAAAAAACTATGAAATGCATACATAACACTAGTAAACAATGGTATATTATGAGCCAGAAGCAGGATAACCTGACGAACAATAGTTCAGGGCGCATGACGTCACAGCAACCTTTGTCACCTTTACGTAACCTCTCTGACGCGACGTATTAAATCGGTAAGGATTTTTAAATTAATCGATTAATTCTCTTTTTCAAATTATTTTTTTGGTAAAAAAATGTTTAAAAAACACAATCTATTATGTCATTCTCTCTGTTTCCGTTTCCTGTTCTCAAAGTTGACTGTCGCTATGACGGCGGTATCAGTATCATTTGCGTGTCAACTCTCAACTTGAATAACGATTGAATGACGATGGCTAACGATTGAACGATTGAACCTCAGTTCCGCTTTTTTCGCTCCAACGAAAGCGTTTATGTTCATAAGAGCACAATTCGTTTCACGTCACTCTAATAATGATACAGGATACAGTGACTGTGACTACTAAATCTTACTGGCCAAATTAAATTAATATGATTCCAATATTATTTTTATTTTGGAACCAGATTGTATATTATGCTTAATACGCCTTACTATAATAGGTCATCTTAATTATGTGTCATCTTAATTAATTTCATAAATAAAGGAAAACTATTTATTGTGGATATTAAATATAACAGGAATAATATATATAACTGTAATTGAGATTTAACAGTAACAAGAAAGGGGTGTGTCATTATGTCATAATTATAAGTAATCTTTAAGTTAAATAGAAAATATTGATTATTATTGGGGTATGTTAAATCTTATGTCTTATGACCTTACCTAAGAATTGACAATAAAAAAATTTACTGGGTTTAGTATCACGGTAAATTCGGATTGTACGTGACCTAACCTCGGAGGTTAGGTGATAAAATCCTGTATATTAAATTAAAAACCTTAATTTTGTGTACACTTAATTTTTAATAGCCGCTTCGCACCGCTACGCGGTGCTCCGCTCATTTTCTGAAGAAAAACAACCCTCCTGTATATAAACCAGGTAGAGGTCCAACTCGAAAAAAATTTCTGGGTCACATACAATCCGAATTAGCCTAGTATCACAAACTGTATTGCAATATTAAGTATCGACTGTGAAATAATTAAATCATATTTTATGGATAGCGAGGACCAGTCAAAAGTAAAAAAAAAACACAATGTTTTTGCTTACCGACGTTTCGGAAAATATATTTTCTTCTACAGGGTAATATTCTGAGTGATTTTATTTTTCATGGTATGGAGGTGTAAAGTGGGGGTAGCAACTCATATTCCACATTTTACAATGATATCGTAAAGATGACAGGAGACATCATAATATATTGGTCTTAAAAACCTTTTATATGAGGTATTCCTTAAAAAAATCTTTAAAGGAATGTAGGGTAAACAACAATTTTATCTATTTGAAAAAAATAAAGAAATTGAACAAAAAAAATAAGTATAGCAAAAACCGAAAACAGTTTATGATGAGGTGGATCTCTTATTTAAGGTCAAAAAGATGAAAGCTACAAAATATATACAGTATGTCCACGGATTGAGTTGCCTATACGTGAAAATTAAAAAAAAAAAAATCAATTTTCGATGAAAAGTCACTCTTATTATATTTTGCTTGTTCTTAAATGAAGATTTATAGTATTATTTTTTGTTCAAAATGTACCCTGTACCCAGAAAGTACAATTTCCTAAAATTGTACAAGAGTAAACTGGTCCAAATTTCGACTATTCAAGAAAAAAGTATTCTTTATAATTTCTTTTAAATACTGTTCCAAATATATTTTTCACCTAAAAATGTCAATAATCAAATTTGAAAAATCCCCCCTCCCTGCTTTTTATAAAAAGTTAACCTTTTCTGATTCTAATACCAGAGGGATCGATTTAAGGGTCTCATTGAGTGCACTAAAAGCTGTAATATTGCTTTTTTTTGTATAAACAACATGAAAGTATTTATAGAGAAAATAGTATTTATAATTTATTTCTTTAAAAAAACTTCAAAGATCCATTTATTTTCCAATTTAATTTCCTCTTTAATAGCTTTCATGTTGTTTTAACAAAAAAAGCAATGAAACAACTTTTAATGCACTCAACGAGACATTTAAATCGACCCCTCTTTTATTGAAGTCAGACAAAGTTTCCTTTTTATAAAAAGCAGGGGGGGGGATTTTGAAATTTAATTATCGATATTTTTATGTAAAAATAAATATGGAATGGTATTTAAAAGAAATTATAAAGAATACTATTTTCTTGAATAGTCGAAATTTGGACCGGTTTCCTCTTGTATGATTTTAGGAAATTGTACTTTCTGGGTCGAGGGTACATTTTGAACAAAAAGTAATACTTTTGAATCTTCATTTAAGAACAAGCAGAAGATTTTATGAAAAGTGACTTTTCTTCGAAAAATGCAATTTTTTTGAACTTAAACCTTTAGGCAACTCAATCCGTGGACATACTGTATATTTTTTTAAACATTTCAAAAAAAGTTTAATAACTAACAAGAAATGAGAGAAAAAAATGGTATATACTTTTATTAACTCTTATATAAAATGAATTAATATATATATTTTTTTTTAATGGGATATTTAAGCTTTTCAGTTTTTTGCATGCATGCAATGTCTGGTTTCTCATTTCTTTTTTAATACTAGTTAATATTTTAAGTTTTATATTTAGTTTCTTTGTTAAATATTGAAAACACCGAAGAAATCAATAAATTAGAATCAGAGGCAGAGCTGGGGCATAAGCTCCCAGGGACCCCTCCTTCAATATTGTGAACCAAACTGATTGACACAACCCCCCCCCCAAAAAAAAAAAAAAAAAAAAAAAAAAAAAAAAAAAACGTTTGGTGCCTTGGGACTTTGGGACACCTGGAAGGAACGGAGTTCCTTACATTTTTCATTAAATATAAATTATAAAATTACACTGCTAAGTACGTATACGTTGCTAACTGTACATGGCGGAGTTATAAAAGAGACTAAATTAAAAGTAACTAACTGTTTGTACCTAGCGGAGTTAAGGATAAATTAAAAGAAAATAATTATTTATATCATTAAAGCAAGCGTCTTAAATATGTATAGAATATTGAGAAAAAAATTAATCAACGAGTTTTTAGTTAAAGGGTATGTTTTTAATTGGTAGGAAATAGGACTGTTTTCTAACTACCCGGCCTACTAATTTAAAATATTATAAAATATATATCTCTTCCCTACTCAAACATTTCTGTTTCAATTGTACTTTAGACGATGTGTAAGAAGTTTTATTAAAATTGTTACGTTAGAACGTAAGATATCGGTGAAAACGTTGTTTTCTTTATTTTAACCGTATAGGTCCGCTTCAATAAATTTAGCTATCTTTATCACTTCATAGCAGTGTCGGAGTTCATTTTACTAAAAATAAATAAATTAAAAAGTTGTTTGTCTCATTAAATAGATGAAGTTAGAATTTTTTCCCATCCTGAAATTCTCATTTTAAATTTGAAGCTTATGTTTAAGCTAGTGTTGTGTGTGTACGCTGGGGAGGATAATGGTTGTCCAACGAACTCAGCCTGGGCATTGGTATAATGACCATGTGTACCAATTTTTAACTTTTACTCAAGTTATCGTCATCGGTAGATTTTGTGAAGCTTGGTTTTGTGATGGGGATTATGTGACGTGATTTTGTGACGGGCGTTTCTTTTTCATTTCTTACTTGCAGCAACATCATTTATTTGATATATTAATTAATCCATTGCGATACATTTATTGCATCTCATACTTTATATATTTTATATTTAATTCTAAAATGTCTTTAATGATGATAATGTATATTCACTAATTAAAATAAACATAAAATGAAATAGAATTAAATTAATCAACGAGTTTTTAGTATCTCATTGAGTAGATGAGTAAAGTGGTCGGATAACCCCTGGCCTGTAATGGCCTGAGCAGTCCAACAGGACTAAAACCCCAAAGGGGAAAAAAAAAAAAAAAATTAAATTAATCGAAACTTAGACAAACCAGATATAATTATTTTAAATGGGTTTAAAAACACATTCAAGAATTATACAGTAGAATCCCGGTATTTCATATCCCGTTATATCATATATCCCGATAAATCGTATATTATTGCCAGTCCCTTGAAAAAATCCCGATAATTGGTATAAAACCAATGTATTTCGGTCCCCTCAGTATAACGTATTTTTTTCCCTTTCGAGGTGAACATAAACGTCTTATAACTCGTATAATTCGGAGAATAATCCCGATAAAACGTATGAATGGAGGGGGAAATTTCCAAGATATTGCTTATTTACTGGCTATATCTGTTGTTTTACTCTACTCAGAAAAAAATAACAACAGTTCATACTTCACTACAATTAGAGGAAGTATTAATTAAGCGTTTTTTTTATTAATTCCGAATTGCAAAGGAACCTATTGGAGGGAACATTCTTCGGGGAAAAAAATTAGAACTCTCGCGTGACATTTGATCAGCATTAAACAAAGACTCAGGGGGGAGAATGTGATTGTGTCCAAACCAAATGTAATTCCTGGACAGCCTAGATTCTAGATGAAGGAATAACTCTTATAATTCTGAGAAAAATCGCGGTTAAACGTATTTGAAAGGAGAGGACCCTTTTCCAAGATTTGATCGTTTACCTCCTTCTCTTCTACTCGTATAAAATGCTATGGAGAACACCCAGTACACATTTAATTTTTTTATGATCATACACAGTGTATTTTTATGTGCAAAATAAATACAAGTCTTAATTATTACATTTCATTTTTCTTTTTTTACCATCAATATTTCATAATCCCGATTTAGTGAACTACTCGATATATCGTATTTTTGCTTCGACCCCTTGAAGATACGATACATCGGGATTCTACTGTATATATATTTTTTTAATCTTTCATTCATTAATAGGCATAAAATAAGCAGGATTTACTGTATTATTTACTTTTTCAGTTACATTATGCAAAATAGAAGGAAGAATGAAAAATTACAACATAGCAAAAGTAGAAATAATCGAAGGCTCCCGATTTGATAATTACATTGTTATACACAAAGACTATGTTTATCTTTTTCAAGATGAATCACAAAACATTGTATACTTGAGATGTATGATTCAAGCATGTGGAGCAACTTCTTTGATTCTCCTATTGGGCAATGGTGTTTTCAATTGTGGCAAAAACCACTCTCACACCCCCNGTGAAGACCGCATCTTTTTAGCTATAATAGTTATTGAGTTACAGAGCATTTTATTGAAAAATTATCCCCCCCGAAATTGATTATATAAAAAAAGTTCGTTTCCGACGAGCCCTAAGAGAGAATCCTGATTGTAATATTCCAAAACTCTATAATTCACTTGTATCATGGTGAGTTGTTATTACTATCTTTGCTTTGTACCGTGTAATAATAATAAGATAGTTTTAATTAATCAAAAATGGTTTGAATCAAGGGAAATATTTTGCTACCGTAACATTTTTGTAATGCATATGATCCATATTAATATATTGTATATGTATTTGAGGCGACTCCTTGCCATACCTATTACAATAGTTTTAAACAGGCACTTTAATGTAGGATACCCATATAAAGTTTAGTTCAAAACTGGACATTGGAAGGGGGGGGGGGGGTCTTTAAAGAAAAAATATGTATTCTTAAGATAATTATTTTTTCTTTTGACATCAATTGGTAAATCTTTACAATTTGGCCCACCTATTTTGTACTGTCCGATTTACTTCTTTTTTTTTTTATTTTGATTGTTCATTTTTACAGGATTTGTCCTTTTTACAGGAACTGTACAGGGTAAAAACGATTCCGGTTGTATCTTTTCGATAAATTTATTTATTTTTTTTTAAATAAATAAATATGTAAATAAAAAATAAATCAAATAGAATAAAGTGTCATGTTTTAGGGTAATGATGGATGGCTGTGATTATGTTGGTCAAAAAGTACTACGTTAACCTAAACTAGAAAAAAATTAAAATTAATTAAAAAAAAAAAAGATCTTATTTTTCCAAAAAACAGACATTTTCTGACGTCTTCCAAAATAATGACACTGTCTTGTTCAACATGGAAGGTATAGTCACCCTACTTAAATAGGACTGGTATAACCAAGTGGTTAGGGCGCTTGCTAACTCTCGCTTGAAACCAAGGTGATTATTAATATCCCTATCCCTGGAAGGTAAGACATGTTTCAGGCTGATAGTCATATCAAGTGGATGTGTGAAGTGGCCGATACCCCCAGCTTTGATTAATGGGGGGGGGGGGGGCACCTAAATCTGTCTCTTATACCTTCAGGCTCAATTTTGGAACTCCTTTTGACACTTATTTAATTGGCACTTAAATATTATTGATATAACATACGAGTGCATGGGCTCTCAGATCTCTTTATTTATTATAGCAAATTATAGAGTTACTCTGGAACCTCAATGACTCGAAATTCAAAGGAATGTGTTTTACTTTGAGTCATGTATTTTTTTTGTTACCTGAAATTATTATTTACTTACCAAGAATTTTGAGTTCTTATTGCTAATGTTCTTCCACTGTATATTTATGTAATAAATTCTTATATTTTGCATTAAATGTACCTTAAACTCTTATATATTAGCATAGGTGTTCTACTAATCACTTGTTTATTGCAGTTGTGGCAGAACCAGAGAAGGGAAGTAGGAAGAAAGCCAAGACTGAGGAGGAAGGAGAAAATGAAAAGGAACCTGAAGAAGAGGAAGAATTTAAGATTGAATTGGAGGAAAGAGACACAACAACCCGACCAGTCAGTGTAGCTGATATGCTAGTATGGAGAGAAGAGGCATTGGCTAAGTAATTACACTGAAATATATATATATATATATATATATAAATT
>KZ651669.1:38265-51334 GCA_001010745.2 Gerris buenoi | reverse complement strand
TATATATATATATATCTATCTATATATATATATCTTATAAAGTATAGATATGCTAAGATAATATGTATATTTATTTTTTTTATTTTTTAGTTTTGGAGAAAGTTTTGGTTTAACACTATCTACAGTGACCAGGTTTTTGCTCAGATATAAAAGCTATCTATTGGAATCATCTCCCCCAAGCGTGGGGGAACCTGAATTAGAAACTGATGACAATGATATACCTTTCTATGAGGCTGTTGATGATGAACCTATACCCATTGCTTCTGAGGAACTTTTTAAAACTGAAAAAGTAGAATATAAAGAGGAAGAGCTTGAAGAACCCCAACTTCCAACCCTTGCAAATATATCTCGGAGACAAATGAAGCTAGTTGATAGATTACCCTTAATTTCATACATTGATTTGAGAGACTGCTCGATTCCAGGAGTTCGATTGTGCCAAAATGACTTTGACTATTTTGCTTATGAGATAATAAACAGAAAAAAGTACATGGTCTATCTCGCTTGCAAGGGAGAGAACTGCTCTGATTTATCTTAATGAAAAAGGTGAAGGGATCTTAAAAAAAAATAGATGTCACAATCATCCTCCTGATGCTGAAACTGTGAATAGATTACTGAAAGACTCTGAAGTGATGGATTCGGATCAGATCCCCAATGCAAATCTATCAGATCAGCTGACATTGAAGTAAGTAAACTAATATACCCATACTATAGGCATGGCAAAAAAATGTGGTAGCTAGGAGGTGATGCTAAAAATGATAAGTTACTACTAAGTCAAATGTAAAATTTATTTTAAAATATTAAAATGCACTGTAGAACCTCGATTATCCAAGCTAGTCAGGGACACAACCATTTCAGATAATAATTGGAAGATATATAGGTAGAATCAAAAGAAAATACTTATATGTATAATTCTCCTTGAAAAAAAAAAGTTAACAAAGTTTGTTTTGATTTTGTGGCTCACAAGATTGCAACATAATCGTGTTACTTTAAAATGCAGAGAATATCACAGGCTTCTGTGCTCCAATATAAACGTTTTTTTATGTTGATTTCTCTATGTAAGTGGCCAGGGACTTTCTTGGAGTGACAATATTCATTTTCTCGGTCTGTCAACTTAAGTTATCTCATTTTGAGTTAGGCATTTAAAACTATTTCATCACATTTAAATATAAAAATATTTACAAACTATCATTAATTAAGTATTTTATATCTCTTATAAGAATATTAAAGCATTCATTTAATTTTTTAAGAATAGCTCATTAATTTTTTTTTTCTTTTCAGGTATTTTGGAAGTAAAGATTACAGACAAATCAAAACACCACTAACTGAAGAAGTGCAAAGCAGTTATAACAATCAACCAGCAAATAAAAATGATGAAGAAGCTGATTTGACAACTAAAATTGAAGTTGATAATGAATCTTCTTCATTCACAGAATTGATAGAACAAGAAGGCAATCAGTCTAATAAAGGCAGCCAACCTTCGTCGTCTTCAGTTGTAGAAGCTTTACCAGAACATTATCCAAAGTTGACTTTGAGGCGAGACTTACTCAGATCCCCCTCTGTGACCATGCAATCACCAAGTTCAGAAACCCAATTAAATATCTTGACAACCCTTCAATCAGATACCTCTTCAAAATACAGATCGGTGATATTGTCAGTACCTCAATCTAATATTTTGTCTGTATCCCGACCAGGGGTCATGTTACCACTCCCATCAGATACCTGTTCAAAACTCAGAACTGTGGTTTTGTCAAAACCTGATTCAGTTACCTTGCCTGGCACTCTGTCAGAGACCTTGCCAATAACCTCATCAGGGAACTTGCCAGCTCCCCACTCAGTGAACTTGTTAGCACCCCAATTTAAGAGAACATCGGTATTACAACCACTGACCTTGACATCGCACAAATTAGAGACAATTTCAAAACAAAACTCCGTGAGCAAGTCAGCGCCCCAATTAGATGCTACATCAGTACGGGGAACAGTAACTGTATCAGCTCCCAGATTAGAGAGCACAAGAATAGCAACACGTTATATGAAAATGTCAGTGCCCCATTCTAATACCTCATTAGCATCTCAGTCCCAGACATTGTCAGCTCCTCTTGTAAAGGCCACCTCAAAACTACAATCAGTGAAAAAGTCTGCTCCCCTAATAGAGACTACATCAAAACTACAAGCAGTGACCGTATCAGGATCTCAATCCTCACAGACTTTTTCAGCTTCCCAATTGGAGACCAAATCAAAATTTCAATCAGTGACCACGTTATCAACACCCAGATTAGAAATCACATCTAAAGTAAAATCAGTGACCACATCATCAACACCTCAATCATATATCTCTCAAGCATCCTGCTCATTGAACACACCACCAACCTGTTCCAATGAACATGATACTGCCTTGCCAGCATTCAGATCATTGACTACATCAGCATCCCAATCAGAGACTATGTCTGCTCCTAGATCACTTCCCATGTCTGAGTCAGAGATCTCCCCAACAACCTGTTCATTTATCACCTCCGTTTCTTCATCAGAGTCCTTGTCAACTACTCAATTAGAAACTTCACCATCAACTCAATCAGAGATATTACCAGTGCCCTCATCACATATAATGGAGGCCAATGATGATAACACTAATAAAGATGATTGGTTTGCTGCAAATGTTGTCGGAGATATTGGGGAATATTTAAAAAAATGTAATATACCAGGGGTTGAAATTCTTGAAGGACTACGACTTGGCAGCCTAGTTCTTGCTTACAGGGGATTTGTTTACTTAACAAAGTTAAGAAGAGGAAAGAAGGCTAACTTGAAATGTAGAGTTCAAACTTGTGCTGGAACAGCTTCGGTTCGCTTATTGCCTCATTATACTGGCATCATTACTAATTTTAAGGGACATACGCATCGACATGATATTGACTACATTAATTACCTAAAATTCCGTAAAGAGCTAAGAATGGAAGCAATTAAATCTCCTTTGAACTTATCATGTAAACAAATATTTGCAGCTGTGCAGTCAAGATTCATGTAAATCTAAGTTACAACACTATATTTTATTTATTTTACCAATTAAAGTTCATCTTAATAAAACATTTAATAATGGGGATTGAGGATTTTCAGAACATTAAAATATTTATCTAGTTGGCAATTTGTCCCAATATCTTCAAGCTATGTAACCTTTACATTGAAACTTAATACCCCCCTCCCCCCACAAACCAGCTAGTGACTAAGCATGTTAAATAAATTGTAATAATATAAAACTCAAATGAATTATTAATTCTAAATGGAACTATAGAATATATGTTTTTATTATTTTCTATAAGACATTTTTATTTTAGTATTAATTATATGATTGTTAATTATTTGTTATAGGCAAAATGGAATAATATGTAATGCTGAGTTTGGTTCAATGATAGGCCTGATTGTCAGGACAAGGGATCAGTCAAAAGATGGCTCAAAGTCGGAGTCTAAAACACCTGTGATAAGAGATCGCTGTGTCACACACAATCAACCTATAATAAAAGCTATCTCGTCTCCACCAATAGTGTCAAATCCCACTCCTACTATATATTCACTTATGGAGGTAGGCAACCCGGATTCACCAGCCTCAGTTGTAGAGGTAAACTGTTCTGCTACTAACCCAATAATTAAAGAAGACCCAGACATACCTTGTGTGCTGGTTGTAGATTCTGATGGAACAGTTTCTGATGAAGATGCAGATTCTCCTGAACTTACAATATCTCCTGCTAAACCCTCTCTGTCATTTCGCAATATATCATGTTTCTCCGATCTCAAACAAGATTTGATGAGACGTAACATCCCTGGAACTGAAAAGCTTGAAGGGTTCCGATTGGGAGGCCTTATCATCGTTTACAAAAAACACGCTTATATAATCAGCATTCAGAGAAAAGATATTGTATATATGAGGTGTAGGAAGAAGGTTTGTCGAGGAAGTGCTATAATCAGATTGATAGGTAATGACGAAGGAAGTTTCAAGTGCCGTCAACCTCACAATCATTTGCCTGAGGATACTACAGCTGGTAATTTGAAGTTTAGGCATCTTTTGAGGGAGGAGAGTATTCGAAACCCCATGATGTCATCTAGAGAAATTTACAACAGAGTGTCTGCATTGTAAGTGCTGTTTTGTTTTTTTCGAAATAATAAATTAAAAATGTTCATTAATATTATTTATATATTCTGATGCATAATGATTATTAAGTAGTGATGTTAATCCTCAATTCCATTTTGATCTTCACCATGAGTATTTTCCTCTTAAAATTAGTTCCAATATCTAGTTCCTAAATCATTACTATACTTAGATACTTACTATGATTTAGATTGCAAGCCTTGTAAAGTCTACTATATTTCATAACATTGATGATATAAATAAATTTTACGAAACTAATTGATTAAACTGTTATCTCACTAATTTTATTCTAATCTATAATTTGTATGGTTGCTAATTCAAATCTCATTTTTTATAATGTATATAATTATTGCTTTGTAGTTACAAAGGCAAGCAAAATGTTGCTTTTTCCACTGTTGAAAGCCTCATGTTCCGAACAAGGCGGCGTATGAAACCTCCAGTTGCGAAAAGCATCCTAGAGATTGAAACTATTTTAAACGAACCCCAATGGGTTGGTCATGGTACATCCTACCACTTGCCTAAAGGCCAGCCATGGTTTAGAGGCTCATTTACAGCCCAAGATGGAACTCAGATAGCTGTTTTCATCAACGAATGTCTTCGGAAAACTATACATGCTTTTCAGCCAACAGTTCTTCATTTTGATGCTTCATATAAAACTCATGATGATGTCCTAAAAAACCATTATATGCTGTCATGTCATGCTGTTCTCAAAGATAAGGTACGTTTTTAATTTACTAGAGCTTTTTTAATATTTGTATTTGCTACCTAAGGCCATACAGTTATTAATAATTATTATTGAATACTTATTACATGAGAAAATTGAAGATTAATCAAAACAGAGATAATATTAGATGATAATAATGAGGGATAGTTGAATGGTTTGAAAATGTTACTAAATTTATACAAATTAATTTATTTCCTGGTAATGAATAGATTTGTCAGTGAATTATTAAATGTTAAAATTTTCTCCTGTATTGCTTAGACGACACAAATGTACAATTTTTTTTTAAGGTAAAGAAGTACAAGCTAAAAAATAATAGTTGACCTTTTTGTAGGATGTTAAAGATAATATTCGTCGATAACAACTCTCGAGCTTGTGAAATATATAAGTAAACCTATCAATACATTATATAGAGAATCTGTTGAAAAAATAAGTGTAACACCTACGATTTAGTAACAGTCATGAGATGTACCATGTATGATGCACACAGGTTGATAAAACCAATCATTATTACCATCTTGAATACATTTTACCAGGGATGGAACTAAATAAGTTGTATGTATCTTGCCTCAAATATATCAACCAAAAATGCTTAAATTATAATTTTTTAACATCATAGAAATCTTAAATTATCAGAAAGCTTAAGTTGTGTCAGAAGACTGTATTATACAGGATGGGACCCTCACAGTGCCATTTTCTCATGCATTGTATTGTTAATTTACGGAGCTCAGGAAGGCAAGGCGCATTTTCTCCTCTAGTTCCACTTCCATGTCCATGAGATTTACATTACTGATATTTGAAGTCGTTTTGGTTTTAAGGCTTTTATTATACTTTGGCAATCTATAAAATACTGAATTTTGTGAGTTGAATTTATGAAATGTTTCTTAAAACATGTAATAAAGCCTTAGCTTCAACTACTGAAATATTTTTAAATGAATAACTGAAAAACGCATGGTTTAATTAAATACCATAGCATCTATTTTGAGTGTAATTAAAGGAAGTACAATCAGTGCCCTCGCTAATTTTAAAACCGTCCATGAAAATATATTGTAGATCTGGTTACATCTGGTATATCCCAAAAAATACTATTCCTTATATTGCTAAATATTAGGTAGTATAATCTATTATCTTTCAGATGTTAATTGACCTTATCAGGTGTCATGAAATTTTAGTGACATTTATGGTAAATTAATACATTTTTTCTACAATTCAGGCATGACTGCGTAACAAATAAATTTACTAGACAGACTTCCGAAATTCAAAACAGTCAAGTTTCGAGTTGTAACAGATACCACTCTGCTTAGTCAATTACTTGTTTTATTTTTCAGATTTTTGGTTTTGGGTTCTTTTTATTGTCAAAAAAGACAAAAGCTGGTTTTAACAAATGTCTTGAACTCCTGCGAAGTTACAGCTGTTCTGATCAACTAGAACCTAGCATAATATATACAGACTATGAACCATCTCTTCAAGCAGCCATCAGCAGTACTTGGCCTCTGTCAACCACCAAAGGTTGCTTCTTCCATTATGCCCAGGTATATTATTTGTTTTATGTGGAATATCAACGTTAATAGTAGAGCTAAAGGCAAACAACTAGGCTACCTGCATATGGACAGTTCACTGTGGTGGATAGATCGTCTGGCACAGCACCTTGCCTTCTGTTTAACCAGGATTTTTTCCTTCTTGCTAACTTATCTTATTCACTCCGAAATTCCTGCTTAAGGCAATTTAAGCCTAATGGCACATAGTTCTAACTATAAACATTAAGTGTGGTGGCATACAGATACCATATTTATTTATTTTTTTTCCAAAAAACAAATGTTTAATATTTTTGTAATTTTGGATTTTAATCCTGTTGACATACATACATACATATAATCAGTGCTTGATTTCTAGAAATTGAGGTGCCGGAACTGTAACCTACCCTCTCTCNGCATATGAAACAGGATAAAGCGCTTAGACGCTTTAAAACCCCCCTATAGAAGGGGGTTCCGAGGGTTTCCCCGGGAACAATTTCAAAAATAACGTTCAAAAACACCATTTTAAGCAGTTTTAGACATAAATCCACTTAGTGCAAATCTTAGTGCCGATCATTTTTTTTTATTTATCAGAGAGAGAGGTCCCAGAACGCTGTTCCGCCTCAAATCGAGCCCTGCATATAATAATATATGGTTTTTATGTTATAGACAATAATAAAGAAATATTGTGAAAGTAATGGAGATATCCAAGATGATAAAGAGAAGAAAACAGTTTTTAAATATTTCATTTCTCTGTCACTTCTTCCCCCTGATGAAATAGTTCATGGACACCTTTTAATCAATGATATGATCAATGATGATGAGTTACTTTCAGAAAACTTCTGGGTGCTCAATGATTACTTCTGTGAATTCTGGCTTGATCAAATTGGACCGCAGACTTTCAGTGTTTATGACAGATGTAATAGAATCAACGATAGCGTGGAACTGTTTCATTATAAAATGAAGCATGCTTTAGGAGCTCGAACTTCTTTGTGGTCATTTATTGGTTAGTTTACTTATTTTTTTCTATTAAGCATTCCATGTTCATTAGTGGTTTAAAGTTATTACATATTATCCTTCAAATACTAAAAATGGTTTTTTCATGTTTTATCCCCACAGAATATTACAATTTTTTCATTGCTACAAATACTTGAGAACTAAATCAAAATATATAAGGGTAGAGGTAATTACAAGATCTATTCCTTAACTTTATCAACTATTGATGTAGTATCATGTATGTCATTCTTACAATACATAATTATATTTTTAGGCTTGAAAATAGCTTGAGTAGCCGAAATGTTGCCACATGATGCAGTGTCAGTATTCCTTCCCTTCCTACCCTTCAAGGATCCAATTACTCGATTGATAAGCTATAAATAAATATATCTATCTACTAGTCAGCCCATCTTCCTTTTTTTGTGTTTCGCTTCTATATCTGAGTTTACTCAATTAATTTGACAGCTTTCTGGCAGTATTGTTCACTCTTTTAAGACTGAGATACTCTTAAAGATCCCTATTACCCCCTTCAGAGTCAAAGTCTTTGGAACACATGATGACTCCTCCTGTTCCTAAACTTGAGATTAAAATTAAAAAATGTTGTATGACGGTCTACAATGATAAATGTATGTATATTTATAGCAGGTTGGCAAGATTCCTTACAAGTACATGCAAAAAATTTACTAAACTTTATTTTTGAGCTTGTCCAGATAGCAGGTCAAATTTAAATGTGGCATTTTATGGATACTCTGTTGAAAGTCTTATCTCCTTCTCTAAATAAGTTTAAATTTAGGTACTTATTAAAAAAAATATAATAATTTCAATAACTGATCTCGACTTTAAATAATGAATTATGGTTGAAATTTTGTTTTGTTTCAGATGCTTTAAGAGTACTATCACACAACGAGGAAGCAAATTATTTAGCGTGCCTTGGTGACGGAAACAATAAAATGCCTAATAAAAAAGTTATGCATATGAAACAGGATAAAGCGCTTAGACGCTTTAAAAATACTGTCTAAAGGTCTTAACTGTATTGATACATTATCAGCAGAAGAAAAAGAAGAGGAAGTGAAATCAGTTACAATTACTTTTATGGATGCTGCAGCCGTCGCTTTAGAAAATCTACTGATAGAGTACTCCAAGAGCCTAAAGAGTGTAAAGTGACAAGACCCAAACGTGTTCTTGTATCTACCAGTATAGATGCTGTGGAAAAAATTACTGAAATGCAACCTGTGGAATTGCTTGATCCAGAAAGTCAAGAATATGAGCTACTATATCCCGAATCAGAGGATCAAGAAGATGAGGAAGATAGCTTGATGGAAGGAATTCAAGATGTTGCCGAAACTGTTAAAGTTTATGCCAAGGTGCATATTGGAATGGACAACCATGATAATATTGAAGTAGGTAGTTATTTACCTGGCAATCCTCTATTAATCCTTTTAGATCACGATTATGAATTAATTATTCAGGATGAATAATAATTAATCATTATTTTTATTTATTGATCTCAAATCGATTTGCTTTGTCCCCTTCTTTTGTTTGACAAAACAAGAGGGGAAAGTTTAATCAAATTAATGCTAAATAGCACCATTGCTGAACACACACAATTTAAATATGAATGTTCTATCTTATTTTATTTTAATAGATTCCCAAATAGAAATCAAACCTTTTATTTGAAAAGTACCGATAGTTCAAATATACAAACGCATGATTTAGCTAACCTACGTATGTTATTAAGAATATATTTATTTTAAATCAAGATAAAGTAAAAGTACCTGACTTAAATATTATTGAATTTTATGGTGATACTTCTTAAACAATTTCTTTTCTTCTGGTTATAACCTAATAATGAGTTACAGCTGAATAAGAGATGTCTTGTATATATTTGCCCTATAGGGATATTTTAACTGTACTAATAAATTTAAATAATTTTTAAAATTTATATGTGGTTTTAACCTTGGGCATGAAAGTATTATTTATAAAATTAAGTAACATTATATTTTCCACTATTTTTTAAGTATAATAGTACATTACGTGTCGAGTGTGGAAAGTAGCATTTTGCATGCGAGTGTGGAGTTTACATCCGAGCGATAGCGAGGGTAGTAAAAACCACACGAGCAATGCAAAATGCCGTTTTCGCACGAGTTGCGTACCGTACTTTATCTACGATTGTTAGATTTTAATAATAAATGCAGAAAAAAATAATAAACTTCCTGTATGTAAGCTCGTATTTCAGTATTTCTCTTTTGATAAAGATGACATCAATTCGTTAGTTGTATTTTGTGCCGAATTAATTATTTCGGAAGGCGTATTATTCTCCTCATATTCTTCATAATCACTTAAATCACTCATTGATTTTCACAAAAAAACTCGATACAAACAGTTACTTTTATTAAATAAACATCAAATTAGTTATGTTAAATGTAAACAAACTCGCTAATCGTGTGTAAAGTTGATAATTCTTCTTCTTTACGTCACTAGAGTGGAAAAAAAGAGGAATTCTTCTTCTTTACGTCACTAGAGTGGAAAAAAGTGGAATTCTTCTTCTTTACGTCACTAGAGTGGAAAAAAAATAGGAATTCTTCTTCTTTACGTCACTAGAGTGGAAAAAAAGAGGAATTGTTCAAAACAATGAGACATTCATGCGCAATTAATACTGGTGTGTAAAGAATCACTTTCTACGAATCTAAACAGAGATGTAATGTTTATATTGCGTATCAATCGTAGATACATTACCTATTTATACCATTTTCCAAATCAAGTTTAACTAGTGTGGATTTATCTGTTTTTGGTAATCTTTACTTTTGTATAGATTTATCTATTTTTTCCATCAATACTAAATCTGTATGCTGTGTTTAATTTAATTATCATTATGACGTTGAACTTAAATTATTGAACTTATATTTATCCACTCCGTTCATTTATTTTATCCACTCCGTTCATTTATTTTATCCACTCCGTTCATTTATTTTATCCACTCCGTTAATTCGTTTTGTGATTTCAAAATTTGTACAGGATATATTTTTACTTTTTAAATAAGAAGAGATTGTTAGCTGTAGCGAATTATATTGTTATGTAGCACAGAATACTTTATTTATTTATTTTTTTTCTATTCTTTAATTTCTACTAAAATTAATTTAAATTTTCTTGCCAGATAACTGAATGGAATTCATCATCCATTTTTATTATCTAATTTCTATAGGTACATAGTACCATGCAAATCTTCAATTATCTAATTAAAAACAGCAATTTCTAGTCAACTTTGCTCCCAATTAAATAGTTATCTGAAATTAATGGTTTATTTTTAATCTAAATATTGCAACAACACAAAAATGTGTAACATTGTGTTTATAATTATCTTTTCCAGATTATATCGTGTATATTATTCTGTATCAAAGATTGCATGCCATTTATTTTAAATTTAAACTAGAGAATTTAGCATCCTTGGGAAAGTATGTCTTTATAATCCTAGAATTTAAGGAGGCAGAACAATTTACATTTTTTTAGATTTAGAGCACATATAGTGCACAATTATACTTTCTATTTTAGGCTCAATGATATATTTTTTTTTATTATTATATAGGGGGAAATGTTTGTATATAAAGTGTCTATTTTTATCTGTTGTTAAAATCAATAAATATTGTTGTTTTTTATATATATATTTATGTTTAGTTATAATATTTTTGGTTGGATCATTGTAGATACTTTATTGTATATTTTTATGTATTAGATGTATAAAATAATAGGTTCTGTATATTATACCAAAATATTTTTGTATATGCTTTCCAGTATAATTTGTAATTTGATATGATTTTTATTTATTTTTGATAATTTATTCTCTTTTCAGAAGCTCTATTTTTGAATAACTTTGTACAGTCGACTCTCAATAATTCAAACATTCATTAATACAAACCTCTTAATAATTCGAAGTAAATGCTCGGTCCCTTGAAAACCTCTCGGTATTTCGAAGAAAAACAATGCAATTTGGTACACTCAGTAATTCAAAGTAAAATTCTGTAAAAGTGGTGACATTGACACCCTGTAATTCAAAATTGTTCTCCCCAACTCTCGACAATTCGAACTTCCTTCTGGAAAATTCTGTAAAAGTGGAGACATCGACACGCTGCAATTCGAAGTTGCTCTCCCCAACTCTCGACAATTCGAACTTCCTTCCTGGAGAGACACGTGTGAACATGTATACATGATGACATTTTATCTTGCCCCTTATATGTTTCTCTCATCCCACCATTTGATAATTCAAACTCTTGATAATTCGAAGTTTTTTAGAGGTCCCTCCAACTTCCAATTATCGAGAGTCGACTGTACTGCTTTTTATACTATTTTTATTATTATTAGGTTTGCTATGCTTTTTACTTTCCATATATTTAATAGATGGCATAAAATTTGATCTTGAGATTTTTTAGATTTACACCTTATGAGGTCCCTTGAGTCCAAAAAAGTTGTTTTTAAAAACTACCTCTCATCTCTAGTCTGTAAAGACATTGGAGCTAAACGACTGGGCCGATTTCGATGAAATTTGGCGTACATGTGCAGAAAAATCATAACCCAAGACCGAGAAATTAATTTTAGCTCTAAATTTTGATTTTTAACTTTTTTTTTCATAAAAACCGTAATCAATTTTGATTGTTGAATTTTTTATTATAATAAAATTTGCCCAAAAAAACTTGTCGCAATTTTGTTTGCCTATATTAAACAAAGTTATTTCTTAAAAAAAAAAAAATTCTTTATATCTCTAAAAATAAAAAAAAATGAGACATAATCTAATTTTTTTAAATTGATAACTTTTTGGAAACAGTTCCACAGTATAAATATGTTGGTGCAGACTAGGCTTAAAAATAAAAATCAATCATATTTATGTTTGTCTTTTATTAGCGAATTTTCAAAGAAAATTAAGTTGCAAATAGCTTCGAAATTTTTGAAAATTTAATTTTCTCTATGGCAATCCGTTTTTAGACCATTCTTAATCAATTCCTGAAATTTAACACTTTTTTTATGTATGTATGTAATGTATGTGTCACTCAAGACAACATCTCACCCTAGGATGCACTTAAAGAATCCAATCAAATGTTAAAATGTCCATAATATCAAAAGAAAGTATGAGCTCGTTAGCCAGAATTTTTGGAGTCCATTTAGGGGTCGTCAAATTTTGACAATTTAGGGTCAAAAATAGCATAAAAACTAATTTTTCCGTTTCCATTCCATTTTACCTGACCTCCCTCTTATATGAAAAAAAAATAATAATAATTATGACTAAAGTGTACCTAACAACAATTACTGTACTCTGAACATTCGCTCATTAGGTCATGGTGCATGACTTGACTTTTTATTACTGTATACATATTTATTTAAACAAATCTTTCATGTAGTTTCTTGTTAAAATTAACAATTTTTATGCAACACAGTTATGCATTATTTTATTCAGAATTAACTACTTGTACTGATGCTTTTTATATAGTCAACAGTACATTCTTCTACACTTCTACATGCATGTTTTAGATGAAGTCGATCTCCAAAGTAGGGAGAGTTGGTGTTAGTTTGAAGTAGTTAAGTTCAGAGACAATTATTTATTGATTGTTTGTAAACATAAATGTGAGTCAAAAACACAAATATTGTAAGATCTACTTAGTTTGGTCAATCAACGAATACTTTTTTTTTTTTTTTTTTATTAAATTATAGTTATTG
>KZ651669.1:0-16140 GCA_001010745.2 Gerris buenoi | reverse complement strand
TGTCCCCCGGAAAGTTTTTAATTAGATATAGATCATTTATGTAGCAAAGGAAATTAAGTGGCGAAATGACTGTACCTTGCGCCGTGCCTGTTTTTATTATATCAGGTTTACTTACAGTGTTGTTGATTTTTACTCTCTGAGATCTCTCCGAAAGATAGCTACTAAATAACTGAAGGGGAATGCCTCTGATTCCGTATGCTTCTAATTTGTCTAAAAATTTATCATGAGACATAGTGTCAAATGCTTTTTTCAAGTCCAAGAAGACGGCAATGACTTTCTTTTTTTTATCTAGGTATTTAGTTATTTGTTCGGTTAAGTAATAAATAGCGTCTGAAGTATTCATTTTTTCTCTAAAACCATATTGGGTATCCGCTAGAATGTTGTGTTTATCAAGGAAGCGTTGTAGTCGGTGCTTTATACATTTTTCAAATAGTTTCGATAGAGTAGTTACTAAAGAAATTGGTCTGTAGTTGTTAGGGTCGGATTTATCACCCTCTTTATGTAGAGGAGTTACTATGGCTTCCTTAAATGACTGTGGGAAGTAGCCTTTGTTTAGTGCCTTGTTAAAAATATGTACTAGCGGTTTCAGTATTAGGACACACAATAGGTCAAGTGTTGCCTTCCGAGCAGTTTTCATCTTAATGTTATAATTATTTATTTATTAAGAGAATAAAGACCCTCTTTTTTATAAAAAAAAAACTTTCTGTGAATAGGACCGCGGTAAAACTAGTCTGAATGATGTTTTCAGAATTGTTTTCAAAATTTCCAGTGAGCAAATAATAATAATGTTTATTTAGTTTAGAAAAGTTTCACAGGCATAATATAACATATAACTTTTGCAGCACTGATCTTTCGGTAGACTGCCGGAGGTGGTAGTCATAACATAAAGCCAAAAGTATAAATAATATTTATTATGGTTATTAATTACTACTATTAATAATGTAATTCTTATTAATAGTATAACAATAAACATGCATACACTTTTATATTTTACTACAAATGCCGAAAAAAATATCGTAATAAAATAAAAATATTATTTATTTATTTATTTGCTAATTTAATTTGTATACATGCATACCTAAACTTAACTAATTGCAAGGTGATCTAGGCTCTAGACTAGATAAGGATAAGTAACAGATATTGTAAAAAGAGTCTTGATGTAGTATGTCTGTATGTCTGTCTGTCGGTCAGTCGCTCAATTATTGAGAACCATCATACCTTAGAAACTATACTCGTCCGATTTTATTGAAATTTGGATGGTAAATCCATTGCAGTCGCAGATAAGATTCAACATTCTGGCCTTTTTGTCTCTCTTTTGTTTCTCTTCCACATGCGCACAAACATACATTTATTTAAACTTATATCTTCAAAATAGTATTAGTCATCTGATTATCTTATTAGTAGTTATTAGTTATCTAAAGTAACCCGCAGATATCCCCAGATTGATTTGAACCGTCTGCGCTCTTTAACTTTTGGTAAATTGATACTTTAATTCATGTAAAAAAATCAAACAAGTCAGATTTTCATAGACTAAAAAAACGGGGGATACAATAAAACAAATTGACAATAATGGTTCGAAAAAAAAATTAATAAAGTATATGATAGGATGCGAGGAAGCTACGTGCCACACCAATTGGCAGTCTATTTTTGGAATTTGTTCGAGGGGTTGGAGGTGGCTTAAGGTTGTTAGAATAAAAAGTCTCGACGAAGAAAACAAAAAATCCCGTCAAGTACTTGCCAGCCAGTTACTAAAAGGGTTTCTTCGGTCATAAGAATTCATTGTTATTATTATTATATATTTCTTTAAACAAAAATATCTATTCTTAAGTTTAGATATACTAATATCAAAAATAGTATGCACTTATTGAATTCTTTTAGGAATAAAATGGCGCAATTTTGGAAACACGATATATTTTTGTGAACCAAATTTCAATACCTTTAAAATGATACCCAACTTCGATTTTACAAATCACAAACATTTTGGGGCCCCCTAGTTACGGCCCCCTAAAATTTTTAAAAATTGTTTTTTTTATATCAATTCCCGGAAATACCATTGGACCACAGAGACGCATATTTTTGAGTTTTTGCCTTATTTTTAGGACCTGTCCTTTTAGGATAGCGGGGGGGGGACCTTTTTATTTTGCGTTTTGTTTAATTGTTTGGGGGGTAAAATGTCCGCAATTTTGGAAACACGATATATTTTTGTGAACAAAATTTCAATACCTTTAAAATAATACCCAACTTCGATTTTTCAAATCACAAACATTTTGGGGCCTCCGGGTTACGGCCACTTAAAAAGTCTAAATTTCACTTTTTTTAAATACACTCCTTTTATTGGACTACAGAGATATATATTTATGTATTTTTGCCTTTTTTTTTGGACCTATTCTAAAGGGGTAGTGCGGGGGGGTAATTTTTGGGTTTGTTTGAATTTTTTGGGGGGTAAAATGGCCGCCATTTTGAAAATGCGATACATATTTGTAATCTACATTTCAATACCTTTGAAATGATACCCAACTTGAAAATTACAAAAAATGTAAAATATTGCGCGGTGATCGCAATTGATCGCAGATCGCAGAAATTTGGAGGGTTAAAGTTCGCAATAGGTTTTCTGTTTTTGGGCAAAAAAGTTTAACTTATATACCAAATTTCAAGGTGTGTCAAGTAGGTCGAGAGATATACTCCAAGTTGCGACGGACGTACGGACGGACGAACTACCAAAAGCATAAGGGTTTCTAGGACGACCTCGAAACCCTAAAAATCATCATGTCTGGAAACTAGATTTTTCCCGGGAAAACGAATTATATGATTAGATTTATATTTAAATGTACTGCATTTTGTTTTTGGGAGAAGCTCTCCCAAATTTGGAGTTCGGGTTTCAGATTTTGTTTTGGGGTATGTTTTTTTCTGAACATGTATCTAAATTTTGTTGAAATTGGCACAACAGTTTAGGCTCCAAGCATCTGCACTAACTACAGACGACGTAAAAACATTTTTTATGTACCACTGTTTTGGACTCAAGGAGTCAAAATCTCACAATCGAATTTTTGCGCCTTATATATATATTTATATATATAATATTTCCTTGAGCTTATTTTTTATTAATGTTTATAGTAGACCGGACTTAGGTGCTATGGGAACTAATGGGTCAACACAATTTTGTACTTTCTGATTCTAGTAAGAAAGAAAGTACATACATACATATTATAAATAATAAAAAACCTTTGGCCAAATTGTTGTCTCCTCTGAGCCTGATCCTAGATTCGTCACCGGCTGTTATATTATATTTTACTTTTACTACTACTTTTATATAATAAAAATAAAAATTACATAAAATAAATCGTAATTTTGGCGCCCCCTCTCCCTCTAGGGTTGCGCCCCTGGCAGGGACTTTCCTCGCCACCACCTAGCTACGGCCCTGTTCTGAAGAATCCTCATAATTGGAAGTGTTCTCAGTGCAAGAAAGGGGAATTGCCGGGAACGAGGCTGCAGACGCTCTGATAAAACTAGCTGTTACAAACGGAGAACCTGCAAAAGCTGAAATTACACCCAGAGAACTTAGTAATACCCTTATTTCAAAAATTAGAGGAAAATAAAACTTCTTAGAGAGACTCGACTGACAACAAACTGAGACATATTAAACTCATATAACATATAGCAGACTGGAACTTTGGCTAAAGAACTGAAAGACGTGAAGAAACACATACTAGTCATAGACATACTAGTCTAACTTACAGCTATCTATTTACTAGAGCCCGAGATAGACCGTATAACTATGTAATGACATTCTGGCTGTACCCCATCTACTGACAGATTGTCAGCAAGAACAACTTTACTAAGACACAACATCACTGAGTCACTGACACTTGACCTGACTTGCTAGAAACAACTTGAATGTTATTCCTAAACGTATACTATTTTTAAAGGACGCTGTCTTATTCCATAAAATTAAATTACTGGGTTTTTTTTTCGAACCACATGTTGAGTATCAACTAATTTGTTATTTCATTCAATAATTTTAAAATGTAATTGTGTTAATATCTAATAACTAATGTAAAATTTTAAAGTTTAGTTAAGGGTATCTTTAACCACATCGTACAACACAAAAAAATTAAATAATATAAGAATAATATATTTAAATAATATTGAATAAATATAAGATATCTCTAGGCTCCCTCCTCTACAAACCGCTTGGAATATATTGAAAGGGCAGAAGTTGTATGAGAGGATTATGATGGTGGGATATGGGTTTATGGAATTTTTTATATTGGGATACGGTTACATTTCGGACAAAGGGCTCATTCAAATCTTCATGAAGGTTAAGGTTAAATACATAGAAAGGAACATTGGCTATTTTACTAAGGATTTTTGACAGCAGGATTTGGCGGTGACGCTGGAATTGGAAGACCACGCTGCCCCACAAGCTCCAAGTGATACCGTGCGTTCGCCCTGCTCTCTCTAATGGCGCAAAGTCAACCATCAGATTATGCGAATTCCAGGTATGTGATTAGTTGTCTAATAAAGAGAGAGATCCGATCCAATCAGTTCAAGCTTTTTTTCACTTTATAAGAAGTGCAAAAATTGAAGCTAACGCAAGCTAGAGAGAGGCTCTCCGGCCCTTCCGACAATCTAGTTGATGCTCCGGCAAGTCAGACAAACTAACCAGAAACCAATGTTTGTGAAACCACAATCAGCAATAGTCATTGACCCCCCCCCCCCTTTTTTTGTTAAATTGACATGTTCGACGCCAAATAAAAAACGCCCTAATTCTCAGCATTTTCAAAGATAAAAGGTTGTAGGTAACGCAAAAATAAATCCACTCACGAAGTTTCAGAGGATTAATTTTTTTTAATTTGTGGGTAGGACCGAGGACTACTATGGTAACCAAAATTTTATTTTTTATTACTGCATCATTTTAAAGGTATTGAAATTCAGATCACAAATATTCATCGCGATTCCAGAATGGCCCTTTCTTCTTTTGGTTTCCTAAAAGAGCAAATTAGTGCATATCTAAAATGCTGAAGGATGGTAATGAACCTAGTTCGTTCCTGCAAAGTGCAAATTTATATAAATATTTTAGTATCTAATATTAATATATATAGGAAAATTTCATTTTTATGACCGAAGAAACCATTTTATTAGGTTGCTTGCAAGTACTTGTCAAAATTGATTAGATTTTCTAGATGAATTAAAGCATCAAAATAGCAAAATTAAAAGAGTAAATTAAAGACACACACTGTTGAAATTAATATGGGGTTATCAACGAGCTACTTTCGACAAACCATCTAAATTTCATCAAAATCAGATGAGTACTTTTGAAGATATAGGTGTAAACAAATGTATGTTTGTGCGCATGTGAAAGATAAACCAAATGATTGCAGAGGGTTGAAACTTATATAGGACCAACAATGGGCTAATTATGACCTACCATCAAAATTTCAATCAAATCGGACGAGTAGTTTTAAAGATGTTGGTTCGCAAAAATTGAGCAATAGACCGACAGAGAGATGCGAAACCAAAATTGTTCCCTGATGTCTAAAATAAATTTCAGTCTTGGAATTTTCTGCATCGGAGTATCGGAGACAAACCTTTTTCCGACAGGGTAGGATTTAGAGTAGGAGCCCAGGCAGATGATATGGTGTAGGCCTCCCTTCCTCTATGACCAAATATTGGGGGGCGTTTTTGAAAAGTTTGCCTCATTCGTAGAAATTTTAATAAATCAAGACTTAAAAAAAAATGTATGTCAAACAGATATTATAAAGCCTCACAATAATTTCATGAAATAGGCTCTATGCGTCTGCAAAGACTAGAGGCGACAGCTAGAAATTTTATAAAAACCACTTTTTAAGACTCAGTGGGACCAGAGAATATATGAGAAAGTAAAAAGTTTAGTTTACTACACTTAGGGTTAGTGTTTAGTTTTGGGCGCCATTTTGTCAAAAAACATCGAAATTTTTCGTGTCCCCCCCCCCTAAAACCGTACTTCCACTATTACTAAAAATATAGAAAAATATGCAAAATGTGTGGTCTGCTGGGCCAATGAAAAAATAAGATTAGCAGTTCGATCTAATGTACTGGAAATCCAAGATGGCGGCTAATTCATGTCACTCGAAAAAAAATATTTTTTTAAAATTTTGAGTGGGGTATCAAATGAAAGGTATTGAAGAGTAGATGACAAATATATATAACACTTGAGGTTAATATTTCATTTTTCCCGCCATTTTGTCAAAAAATTAAAAAACCCCCCCCCCCTATATTTTTCGTATTTCTATATTTTTAGTATTGAAGAGTAGATTACAAATATATATACCACTTAGGGTTAGTGTTTTATTTTCGGCGCCATTTTGTTAAAATACATCGAAATTTTTCGTGTCCCCCCCCCTTCCTCCTCCCCCTTACTAATTTTGTTTCACAATACCAACGAAACCCTTTTTACGCGAGAATTCACGTCTTACCAATTTATCAATAGAGACACCGATAATAGATTAATTCGTTAAAAAAAAAAAAAAATGCATATATACTGATAATTTATTTTATAAAATATTTTATAGATGCGTAGTTTTAGCAAAGAGCGTATTACTGCAAATCTAAGTCAACCGCATTTAATCCAATAAAAATAAGTATTTGTTTTGATTCGATGGCCTTCAAATAGATATAATAACTTATCTAAATTAATTTACTTAACTTTTTTTTTCTAAATATAAAATTAAGGTCCGTTGTCATGGGCTCAACGGCTCTAACGAAAATATTAAAAATCCCCCTTTTGCTTCCGAGCTTACCGATGTAAGTTAACGAACTGTGATAAATTTTCGTTCTCGACAACGATTTTTTTTTTTTAGGTACTTTAGACAAAGGAAATGCTGAGGTGCACTAATTTTATTTTGCTACAATAACTATGCTTTTAAGTTTGTATTATATATTTTTTTTAAATATGTACCTACTTGTGTTCATGTTTATACTTGTTTCTCAACAAACTAAACCATATAATCAAGCCAAAAATGATCCTTTTATGACTGAGTATTAAAATAAAATGTTACCTCAGAAATGCATTTAAGCGCTGTTTTGAGAGGTCATATTTTCAAATTTTTCAAGGGGAGGATCCCCGGACGCCCCGCTAAACAATATTTTTCTAGATATTTGTAAAGAACATATCCCAACCCCAACAAAAACACTAGTGTAAAAAAAAATAAGCCAATAGAAGCCTCGCGTAAAAAGGTATAAGATGATAGGTTTCACCTACTAGGTCTTCCACTGTCCGAGTTCTACTCGGTCTAATTTATCTACTTCAAGTACAAGATGTAAGTCTGTCTCTCTCTCTATTCTCTTTTGATCAACCTCAACATTACTTTTTAGTGTTAAAGCTCTCTACTAGGTCTATTGACGTTTTTTTAAAATTTGTTACAATATTTTGAATAGGCGGTTTTTCTGTTAGCCTTAAAGGGACAAAGAACCAGATTTTTTATTTTTTCCTTTATTTGTTCAATAAACTCTACCCATATACATACTTTCACGTTTCTAGGACTGTTAGAAGTGCCTTAGAATTATTACGAGTGAGTGACAAAATAACAAAACTTACTACTACTGTGGGTAGAGGTGTGAAATTTTTATTTCTGGTTCAGTTTGTCATGAACTTATAATTAAAATTAATTTTATACATCTAAGTACCTTCAATAGGATAATAGAGATAGAGGGGGGTCCAAATTGGTTCCAGTAAAGGATGGTTCGGCTGTGCTCGACTTGGCGGGGGCCCTGCCCGCCAGATAACTTTGACCTATTTTATAAGATGATGGCCTTAGCTTTCCTCAGATCTTTCAGGACTTTTGATAAGCTTATTTTCAAACATCAATAAACATCTATGCCATTTATTATCAAAACTCTCCGATTTAGTTTTCCACCGTAATTTGAACTAAAATAATTGAAAATGAGTACCTACTTTAAAACTTTAAAACTAAAGAGCATTTAGAAACTGCAGTTGGAAAATTTGTACCTAATCCTCGCAATCTACTGTTAAAAAATATATTGAATAGCACCCCACCACCCTCCTGGACTACTTCCCCCATGAATAATGTAGCTCGTTCGCTAAAATTATTAAGTACAGGCTTATAGACTTACTAATCTATATTTAGATAAAAAACTGTATGTATATAAGCAAGACTAAACGTAACATTTTCATTTCTTTTATTATTTACAAACATAAACATTGTTCGATGTCATACAGGCATAAGACGAAAGACAATACTGTCACACACAGATATACCACAAAATAAATTTTTTCTTTCATTTATAATTTTTTAAAATGAATAGGACGAAACTTAGGACGAAACAATTTGCTGTACTCCGAACAGCTCTTCTTAAGGATGCGCATTTCAGCGCTTTTCTAGGCTTTTGTCAACGACCTTAATTCGTTTGATTTGATTTTACCTAGGGTGATGTTCTGTTTTGTGGTATTGAAGCGACATAGACAGCTCTACCTCTTTCTTTTGGAGCTACTTTCCACTTTCGAATCGGTGAACCTGGTAATTGAATTGATTCGTCGACACTAAAAAATGAGTCCACATTTTCAACGTCGTACGAGGGTGGGCTTATAAAACGGGGTCGAAATTTTGTTTTTAACAAGTCCGGTTTCTCAAACAACACAGGTTTACTTTTGTTGAAAGTAATTGCAGCATCAGTTGAGTCAATATACTGTGCAGTTCTTGGAGAGCTGCTAAAAGGGGTGTCGGAAGTCAGATTAGGATTGTCTATATCTTTTGTTGGACTATATTTTTTTGTCGGCCGATCAAGCGGATCTAGATCAGAAGAAATCACACCTGACTGAGTCTGTTTTGGAGGATCAAATCGATACGACTTATGATGAGGCGCCGAGTTGCCACATGTCGTCGATTCAATGAAGTCTTTTGGTTGAGTAACTTGATCTGGCCATTCATTAGGAGGTATAGGTTTAGCTTGTTCAAAACGGTCTTCATCAAATTTTTCTTGCCAAAATCTTGTGTTTTCGCGCACAACAGGGGCTATTGATTTGTTAAACATAGTAGAGCCTGTCTTTTTATTCTCTCGTGATGATTTTTTAAATTTAGAGTCTTGAGAATTTGTAGCCGACTTGATTGGTATATTTGATGAAATTTTTTTATAAGAACATTCGCTTTTTTCGTATGTAGATGGGAATATTTCGTTAAAGAGGTCAGAATTTTGATCATGCTTAAATAGTGTTGGATATCTATCACGAATACGTCGGCTTGTTCTTGGCTGACTTAATTCGGTGGAATTGGTCCGAATTGAAGAATGCGAACGAAATCTAGTCTGGCCTGTTGATCCGCTTGTGTTTTTTGATGCATTTCCATCTTTTGGTATATTAACTTTAAAACATGGTTTTGAGGGCAGCGAGTGAGATCTTACAGATTGGGACTTAGAAGCTGCAACAATCGACTCTGGGTTCGTTGAGCTTGATTGAAGTCTAAGATATGGATTTGATGATAGCTCGGATTCAGAGTCCACCTTACCTACTCCAAAGCTGGAAAATGCATCAAAAGGCGGCCTTAAATTAACCCTGGAAGAAGGGATCCCTTCTTCGATGTCTTGCAACGTTTCAATTGCTTCTGAACCTCTATTATTTGATTCGTTAGCAAATGTACTCTTGACCGACTTTTGATTATAATCATTGATATAAGTTTCCGACAAATTTGACCTCTTTGTTCCGGCAGAAGTATCAGAAACGTCATTCGAAATAAATGAGTCGTCAGTGGTTTGGAGAGATGGATATAATTTATCCAGTGATCTTGCATTTTGTTTAAATTCACTTTTGTCTGAATTCACCATAGTATTATAATCGATTTCAGGATTATTTGACCCCGTGTAAATTTTATTTCGATGTAGATGAGCATTTGTGTTATCAGCAACAGAAAACATCTTCTGATTATAAGTTTGAATTTCTGGCAAATTTGTTTCAGGTAAATTTATGAAATCTTTTGATAAATAGTACTCTGAATTTATTCGACCAGAATGAGATGAAACCGGTTGATAATAATTTGGAATATTTGACAGAAAAGATTCTGGGGAGATTGAAACACCTCCAGCCCTTATTTGTTTGTACTTTAAATTATCTGTCTTAGATACTTTGTCTAATTGTATTTTTAGTGTTTTACTAGATGATTCACTTCCTTCGGGAAGATAATCATACTTTTCCGGGGCAGTCGTTTGACCAGAAACGGATAACTCATTCCCAGTGATTAATTTGGCGTTTTGCTGCCCAGGATATTGCTTGGCTTTCGAATTTAATATAATATCCTTAACGTTAGACCTCGTTTCCACTCCAGAAGTACTGAAGTAATTGTATTCTGGTGTTGGTTTGTTCCTTGATGATGAAGGGTAAGCATCAGTATAAACTAAGTTATTTATATTGTCTTCCTGATATTTGGTTTTATGTTTTTTGGAAGTTGCTGGAATCGATGAGAATTTACGTTTTTGTTTAACATTTATATCGTTTTGTGTTTGACGAGTAGAATTGTCCTTCTGCAGTAAAGTTTTTGAGGTAGCAGAGTCGTCTACGGGCATGAGATTAATGTTCATTGGTGATATTGCATCATCCCATCTTTCTGAAGGAGCGTCTTCGGTTTGATCTAAGGATGAATTGCGTTCGGGTGATTTTTGTTCTTTAGTAAGCGGTTGTTCAGGAACAAATATTAATTCTGATGGCGAGGTTAGAAAAGGTTGGTTCTCCTGGTTTGATGGATCCTTCACGGCGTTTCCTTCCAGAGTAGCTTGATTTGTAGGTCCAGTAAAAGTTGATATAACAGGAATTGGCGGAATTTCTGAGTCAACAACAGTGTCCAATGTGGTTTTTGTCAATGTGGAAATAGTGGATTCGCTTGGATGATAAATATATGCAGCATTTTTGTTTAATCTAATGGGAGCGCTTCGATCCATAAAATGTTTTCGAAGTTTTGCTTTAGACCGATCCAGAAGGGATGATGCCCTTCCTACCTGAATAGTTGTGTTTACGCCAGTTCCTTTTTGATTTTTTAATTCACTCACATCACCCACATTCCTATATATCTCCTCCTGAGTATTTTCTTGCATTTCTCTTGAATCAACAGAATTATAATTGTTATTTTCTTGAGATGGAGGGCCTTCGTGGCCAGTATGAACAGGTACAATCGCTGGTTGAGTATCAGTGGCAATTGGATTGTTATGTAATTTAGATCTGCGCTGAGTCATCTCTTGATTTCCTTCATCCGTTATTGATTTATCACTGTATGATTCTGTCGCTATTTTACGTTTCACAGAGTTTTGAGGGCTTAATTGATTACTTGATAAAACGGATAATTGCTCCCCAGCAAAATAATCATATCTTTCTTTTGATGATGGGCGTGATCTTGTAACATTAGATCCAGTAACACGGTCAGGACCAACCCTAACTCTTGTACTCATTTCCTGTAATGCTGACAACTCTAAATTTTTCGATGGATTTCGATTCAATGTTTGATCAATATTTTTTGATGGTCTCATTTCCTCTGAGGATATTTTAAGATCAATAATTCCTTCATGCTGACTTTTTCCTACCTCAATGTTATCAGAGTTCTCAAGCCGAATGTTAGACCTATTCTCTCTGATTTGATTTTTACCCTGTTTCAATATTTTTTTAGATGCTCGATTACGATAGGGAAGTCCTGTTGATTCAACAACATCACTTAATGTGTCTAATATTTCTTTTGATCGTCCCTGAATAGCAGTCTTATTGAGAAACCTACCTTCTAATATGTTTTCTTTTCCTTGATGTAAGTGAGGAGGTATTTTCATACTTGGGGGATTAGGTTCAGCAATCATTTCATCCTCAACAGTTATCATATTGTTAGTCTCCTTACTAATTATTTCTTCAGACCTTTCTTGAAGTTTTGATTGAGCTGGGATAGACTCATTACTTTTAGAATGAGAGTGAGAAGTGGAATTAATGTTTGCTTCATCTCTGATTTTTTTTTGGTTTTTCTTCCCTGATAGAAGAATTTTGTTCTTTTGGTTGAAGTAGTCTAAAGGGTTTTGCAAGTGAACCTTGGAGTTTCTTTCAATTTCAGCAAGAGGATTTAAAGCCATTTTTCTCATTCTTCTCTTAAAATCTTCTTTTTGCATATTAAGCATCTGTTTTTGAACCCTAAGTTCTACTTCGGCTTCCGCTATATATTTTCGTAACGCTTCATATTTCTTTTTGCTAAACGTAGTCGATTCCTTCATCATTCCTTCATCAGCAATAGGAGTTAATAATATATCATCATTTAGATTTCGAGAATAACTACCTTCAAAGGAGGAGTATACGTTTGCTGATTTGTTCTCCTTTTTTTGATGCCCACGATACTCAGAATCATTTACCTCACGCATTGAATTTGTTGCAGACTTATGAATAGCGTGGGTAACTGAAGCTTTTTTAACAGGCTCTTCTCCTGAAGGAACTCTTTTTAATGACGTTTTTTTAGTGTTTCTTTTTGCAGTGTCTTCCAACCGTTCTCTTAAGATTGTTCTTTTCCTTGGCGCCTCTTGTAACGGAGGTTTTTTAGCGTCGATTTCTTCTGAGATTTCTTGTGCGAGATCTCTCTCGTCTGGTTCTTCCTGTGCCGAATACACATATGTTGATGTGTCTCTTGAAGTTGCGTTAGCCAATTGTTCTTGACTTTTTTCAGGTCCCTCCGGCACCAACGGTTCGCTGTCAGCTACTTCTTTAACGGAATCTACATTTTTTGATGCTTCTCGAGATAACATTCGCTTTACTGGCACGTCTCTTAGAGATGATCCTTTTTCTGTCTCTTCAAATGACTCTGCAGTGACGGTAAAATCTTTCAGTGGAACTTCCCTTGATGAAATTTCTTTTGCTGTCGATTCCATAAATGTTGCTGCTGCTCCAGACGAATCTGCTCCAGATTGGTTCCCTTTAAACAAAGTTTCCCTTAAGGGAGCTCTTCTCCTCGGCATATCCATCGAAGATAATACCTTTCGATGCATTCCATCCTCATTTTCATACTCTTGCCTTCTAGATTTCACCAAGGTCCTATGCCAAGAAGATTTTTTGGGGGGCATTTTTTTCGCCGGACCTACTACAACTAGTGGTCTAGCCAGTTTTTGAGAAACTTCTTTGACTGTAACATCTTCCAATGGCACTTCCCTTGTAAGACTATCTTGTATTGCTAATTCTGTGGTTATTTCTCCTCTTTCATGTGCCTCTATTTCAGTTGGTTGTCCTCTCAATGAAGCTTCTCTTTCCTGGACTCTCCTTCTTGGCGTATCTACCGAGGAAGAACTTCTTTGAGGCATTTGTTCTTCCTCTTCAATTTCTTGCCTCTTATTTTTTATCGAGGCTCCATCTGGAGTTTTCTTTTGGAAATTTTGTTTTGTATGAGCATCTGGAGCATCATGTCCGGCCACTCTGTGTGAAGTTGGTCTACGATAAAAAGTATTTGAATTTTGTTTTCTTAGTCCTCTCGTAATAGGCTTTGAATGTTGGTTTTTTTGGAGTAATAGAAAAGCATCGTTTTTATAACTTGGAGGATTCCACCTGGAAAATGAAATTTATTTTGTAACTCCTATGGCATATATATGCTAATTTAATATTATTATTATCGCCCAATAAGTAGCTGAAGTTGCCGGTTGTATTAACATTAACTATTTCTTTCTTATCATCGTCCATTTCGATACGTTCGATAGGTACATATTAGAGAAACAAATACCGTTTCAACACCACTGGGTCACCCTTATTGTATAATAGATAGAATTTTAAAGGTTTTATCATCTTGCCACTAAGGATTATATTTTTAAATAAGTTCAAAATATTCGAGAGAGCAGCGTCGGTCGCCCTCTTAGTTTAGCCGCCATAGGTGGCCTGATTATGATCTTTAGATTTAACTATTCTTCTTCTTTATTTAGCTATATTCTATTTCTATTGCAGATTGTTTAACATTTGGAAACCTTTATTATCAGGTCAGTATAAGGAAGTGAAAATCCTAATAAGAATATCCAATCGATTTCACGAGGATTCTACTTCTTACATTAAAAATAGATAAAAACATAAATTATACAAAACACATAATTTACATAAATTATAGATGTTACCCGAACCTTAAAGGACCTTCTTTCTGTGAGCGCACATCGGCCATGTCCTTTTCGAAAGCAGTCCATTTCGCGACCAAGGGATCGTATGAAGCGGTATAATCTGAGTCCTCCGGTTTAACCCAAACGCACATTTGCCTTAACACAGCTCTTGTTTTATTAGGGACCATCCGATGTCTTAGCAATTTTTGCATAGGTTTCATTGTTCCCCGAAAGTAACTTACCTGCAATATAAAAAAAAGCGATGTATGCGGATATTGGCTTGCCCTAAATCCAGAAAAACCTATCGCACCGCATTAAGCTAGCTCAGTTTCCTCATACTCTCTACGATTTTGAACTGACACTAGACAAAGTATAGACTGAGCGATCATATATGTGGCCGGCTTTACGGCTGATTAATAATAAGTGTATTGTATATTTTAATATGTAATCCTGGTATGTAATTCATGTTTTGGTTTCTAAACTTTTAAAATTCAAGATACGTCCATTCTTAATTAGAATACTTCCACGTAAATAGTAGTGGTGGTTTCCTTACTTTGGCCAGTTAAATACCCTGGACATTTCCCCCAGCATATTTCTAGGAGTAGGGGGATTGTTTTTAGTTTTTGGTCTGTTAACATAACACTATTTTAGCCTTTTTCTCGCCTTCAGCTACAAGTATCCAAGGTTAGGGAATCTCCCCTTCGTATAATTCACTGAATATTCTTAATACATTGATAATGCTCTGGTTACCTGAATAAAAACTATGGAGCAAGGTTCTTTAGATTGTTACTCCCACTATAAAAAAAACGGTAGGGAGTAACAATCTAAAGAGGGCGGAAGGCGTACGAAATGTTCTTCTTTTGTTACTCCCCTTATAAAATCAGAAGTGTGATATTCCTTTGTCCCAAAGTAAATTATGGACTAAACATTCCTTTGTCTTAATAGTTATTTATTCAAAGTCATCTATATTCTAAAAAAACATAGGAGAGTAATAATCTTAAGAAGTACCGTCCTAATGAATAATTAATCGCCACAATTTTTTTCATTTACACTAATAAATAATAAACTGAGAAATCATAAACTAAAGGATTTCATTATAAAATGTTACCTCGTCAGGGTTAGTACCTTTTGACCTAACAACCATACCCTCCAACATTACCCAATAAAACGCAACACTTTGTGAACTTAAAAAAAACCTGAATTTATCGTTTTTACAATGCACAGAAATAATTTATAAAAAAAACAAATCCTGTAATGTGGAACAGTTATTTTAAAAAAAGAAGTAAATCGGGCAGTACGATATAGGTAGGCCAAATAGTGCAGATTTACAAATTGATGCCAAAAGAGAAAACTTTATCTAAAAAAATGCAAAATTTTCCTAGGACCACCAGACGCCCCCACCTTTGTCTGTGGGCTACAATAGCTTGACCACCCCTCCCGTTTTGGACTAAACTTTATATTATGGCCAGGCCACGAGCCACTCTAAGAAAACATGCTTTTCATAACTATTAATTAAATGACCTAGCTTATTATAGATTTTAAGTAATATTGCATAATGGCTATTGACTGATCTATATTGTCTAATCCAGTATTTCTCAACCTTTTTGTACCGGTGGACCACAAGATAGATTCCTCCTGTACCCGCGGACCACAAGCCCCCCCCCCTTCCTCAGCCCACCCTCACCCTCCTATATATATAAAGTGGCTAATCAGCTGATCGGGTTATCAAAATTATTGGGTACTTCCAGACCACCTAGAGACATGCGGTTTTTTGCGTTTGGTCCAGAATCGGCCCAAACCGACTAGAAAAATCTGAAAAGTAGAGAAAAATTATTTTTACCCCCCTTAAAAAAATAAAAATGGCGGACGCAAATTTAGGGTTTTCTTTGAAGGGGTTATTAGGGTTTTCTTTCCATCTCTACCCTCAACTTCGACCCACCAAAACACCAGTGAACAAACATGTAACATTAGTTATGCAGCCGCTGCAGCTTCAGGCACCGTCCATCCCCCCTCCCAAAAACAACAACCTACCTTTATTCCACCTCCCTCTTCCCATGTAGACTTTACTAC
>KZ651668.1:711258-722525 GCA_001010745.2 Gerris buenoi | reverse complement strand
AAAAAAAAAAAAAAAAAAAAAAAAAAAAAAAAAAAAAAAAAAAAAAAAAAAAAAAAGTTATTGCGGATAAGGAAACGTTGCATAGAACCAAATTTGTTTCCCCCTGTTATTCTAACCTGTCATTTTTGTTTCCACTAACAAATGTTTTCATTTGGAATGTGGGGATGTGTGAGAGTGTATAAGGCGACGTGTTCAGTGTTCAGTCGTGTCCGTTTCTGTTTTATTAAACCTTCACTCACTCAGTTAGGGGGAAAATCAACATTGTAAAATATTCAAGGGGAACAGGATCTGCAAGTTTGTACTACTCGGGCCCTTGTATTCGCTGTCATAACAGAGTCCAACAAGCCGAAAGGTTGACTGTGACAGATACCCTGTAGTTTGATTTGTAGCCACCAGGCTGCGCTCCACTCACTTTCCCAATGTACTCGCAAAAACGTTTTGGAACAGGTGTCCGTATTATTCTACCTTCCGCAATATTTACGACCAATTTTTTTTTGTATCCGGTTTTATAGGCAGTTGGTACAAAACGATATATTTCGTAGCTTTTAGTAAAAAAAAAGTTTAGAATCGAAAAAAAATGTCAAGTTGGTTTGCGATAAATTTGAATCAATCAGATTAAAATTTATGATTCTTATTTCAGTTGTTGGTCCTTCTGTATTTATTTTCCATGACAATATCAAGGCCGGTGTAATAAACAAAATTCGATTTATTTATTATTTTTAACTAAAAATCCAATCCCAACAAAAAAACTAAAATAAAAATTAAACCAAGTCTAATGTATACAGTATATGTAAGTGATGTTTATCTCCTCTTCTTTTATATTTAATAGAAGTGAGCGTATATTCTACAAAATATGCATCAGCTCTGTCTCTAACACAACGATTTTAATGGAACTTCATATTTATACATCAAAAAGTACTATTTGCAGTAGTTTCAAAGTTCTCAACAGTACAAAGCGCTAGTAGCACAATCTATAATCTTTTAAATATTTTGACCTGGCAATTTTTCTATTACCCTTGAGATAGGCAAATAACCAGATGTATGTACAGAGTTTCAAGGATTGGTAGAAGTGAATTAGATTTATGATGAGTCAATAGATCAGTGTCTTAAGGCATATATATATATATATATCTTATGAACCAATATAAGTAAAACGAAAAGAGTGAAGGAGGTCTTCGGAATTTTCTACTCTACAAGTACACTTAAGAAAACCTCTACACCTACAGTATACGTTAAGTTGTGAAATTTATAATTCTAGTTCAGTTTCTAATGAAATCTAATTTTAAATCAATTTTACGTATCTAAGTATATTCAATAAGATGCTAGAGGGGGGTTCAAAGTGCCTTGAGTTGGTTCCAGTAAAGGATGACTGTGCTCGACTTGGACGGGGCACTGCCGTGCCCCCAGATTAAGTATATAAAAACATGAATAAGTTACATAATTAATACGTTGAGTTTTGAGAGTGAAGAAAGACAAATTTAAAGAGCCGTATATGACAGGATATGAGTCAACTGCTAGTAAAAACAAAATGAGAGAAAGAGAAGATGGAAAAACATTGCTACAGAGTGTTATAGGAAAAGATAAATGAGATTCTCGTAAATATATGAGAGGGATGAATGGGGAAGAAAGGAAAGGAAAGGAATACAAGTTTAAGATACAAACACATCACTAAATTATGATACAGAAAAAANAGTACCTGACTTCAGAAGAAATGACGAGCATCTGAAAGATTCAAATGAAATATTTCAAGAATTTAACCCGTATAAAGTAAGATAACTTCTAGTGAATCAGCTAGAGAATGACCCAAGGAGGGGTTGAAATATTGCAAAAGTGAGCGTTTTAATTCCTTAATAGACCCAACTACTACAGAATTTAAAAAATGTAAATTGGTTCATTATGCTACACCCCATATGCTTTTCTGAAAACAGCCGTTATATGCATTTATATGCTCGATAAATTTAAATTCTGTTGGTCCCAGAGAGGTGAAAATACCAAAAGGCTTCTTTCAATGAGCACTATTCAGGAAAAAAATATGCTCAAATCCGAGCCCTACTTATGTGTGTACTTTGGTTTGAGGAAGAAAGACTTTAGGTCTCTTGGACATACTACTCCTTCAAGCTTCAAGGATGTTAATAAACATCAAGAATCCCTTGAGTCCAGTAGAAGAATAAAAAGAAAAATATAAGAATAGAGAGAATAATAGAAGAATAGAAAAGGGAAATAGAAGATATATGAAGAATAGGCTACAGAAGAGCAACTTGGGATAGACTAGAAGATGGAGACAATATAAAGTTTACATCAGGGTCTCCAAGTAACTCAACCTTACAATGTTGCCTCCCTGAGGGCATCATTCATCATTGCTACCAACATAACCAACTGCTTTGTTTTATCTCTCAGTATAAAAGATGACGACTTAGCGATCTGACAGGTTTTCTATGACAGGACGGCAGAGAAATGAGTCTGTATTCGTAGCAAGTCTGATTTAAACCAAGTCTGGTTCCATCTATAACTCTGACATGACATCCTGACTTCAGTTCTAACAATCTTCAGTACTCTGATGACATGACATGACATCCTGACTTCAGTTCTAACACGCATGCGCCACGGACCACAATTGACCGTTTTTCCCTAATGCACATGCGTCGTACAGTTGGAAACTAGTTTGGGACTAGTTTGAAGTGTTGTTGGAACAAGCCTATTACACACACACACTTGCTACCAGGCTACACTCATTTTTACCGCCTGATCAACTAGTTGAATCAAACTAATCCCCTCGTCGATTCGTATTCTTTTATTGACAAATTAATATGAGTTCGAAGATGTTTCGTTTTGGTTTTAAGTTTAATTTTTAAACGAAGAATGAGCCATTCAAAACGTCGTGATCATATATGTTACATAAATGTAATCAAACGTACATGTCGTATGTTATTAGATATTACATACATGTACGGTACGTATGCATTAGTTTTTTCTTTAAGATTTATTTCGTATTGATCCTAAAAAAAAGAAATTTAAACAGATTTTATGTCAAACAATGTACATTGCAATTCAAATTACTATTTTTATTTTAAATAATTCAAATTACAATTATAAATAACTACGGGAGACATGAGTTAAGAGCTCATAGAAACACATAGGTGCTATATATTAGATCCGTACTTCCCTAAATGTTTTTTTAGAAAGATGGAGAGTAACAGGATTCTTTAGATAGGTACTCTCCTGATGTTTGTTAAAGAGAATACTAGCTGAAAAAAGATATTTGTAGATAGAGAAATTCAATTTGTTCAATTAGAAAAGTGTTAATTCCAACATATACAAAAATAACTAGGCATCGCGAGGCTCGATTATTTTATTGTGATCGTATATTAAAAAATATAAATTAAAAATTGAGAAAATAGATAATAATGATGAGTTGATGATTAAAGAGTATGATTGTAGTAAAGTCTAGTAGCGAGGGAGCCACTCTGTATTCTAACTATTCCACTAACACATCTCCTTTTCAACTACATATTATATAAATATTTATCACTTCACTACACCAAAAAACTTCACCATGTATCAAGTTTAAATTTTACATACTACAGTCTATAAGATAACAAATGTGGAGGTAGTTTTGGGGTTATAAAAAGGGAAAATCGGTGTTGCCATGTTATATTTTTTTTNAGTACTCTGATGACATGACATGACATCCTGACTTCAGTTCTAACAATCTTCAGTACTTTCCTCCTCCATATTTGGACCAGGGACCTCAGAACATCGAATGAATGAGCCAACGCCTTCTTTTTTGCCGACAGACATTTTTTAAGTTTTCGATTTCAAAAATTCCTGGACAGAAAACTTTGGTCTGTTTCAACTTCCTAGGCTTATTTAATGTTGATTTTTAAGGTGCGTTTACACCTGACACTTCTCTCCGGCAATAAATGACAAGTGTCAGACAGAAATTGCTTTGAGTGTTTACATCTGAGAGACGTTGCTTGAGATTTATGTCGGAGATATATGTCGGACCCTTCTCGCAATGCTTAAATTTGTAGTAAATGTACGAAAAATACAATAATTGGTATACTATATTTGTTTTAGTGAGAGGGAACTGTTCCAACATCAACATAATAATCGGTGTTTACATCTGTTGTTATAGAAGTGTCGACACTTATAGTAGAAACATAAATCTGAGACATAAATTTTTCTTCAGATTTCTGTCTGACATAAATGTCAGATGTAAACGCACATTTACCTTCTGTTCAATGATATAGGAGACTTGTTTTCAATTCCGATATTATCCAAGTTTACGACAGCATTGCCATTATTCTGAAGAAGGAAATTTCAAAATTTTCTCCGCAGTCCTCAACAAAACTGCATTTTAGACGATTTTGAACATTTTAGCTCCGGTGTCATTTTTACGAACACCTATATATCTTACAAAACATCTTTGAGTTAGTTAAATATATTGAAAAGTGTATAAATGTATGTCAAAACCAGTACCTGACTTCAGAAGAAATGACGAGCATCTGAAAGATTCAAATGAAATATTTCAAGAATTTAACCCGTATAAAGTAAGATAACTTCTAGTGAATCAGCTAGAGAATGACCCAAGGAGGGGTTGAAATATTGCAAAAGTGAGCGTTTTAATTCCTTAATAGACCCAACTACTACAGAATTTAAAAAATGTAAATTGGTTCATTATGCTACACCCCTATACTACTAAAGTGATCACGTGGTCACTGGTCCTCGTCTTATTGGTCTATTCCTTGTCTTTCTGTCCCCACTGACGGTTGCCAACAAATCCTTATCAGTATAATTTATTTGATACCCCACTCATAGAATATTGCTATTGATCATCTAGGAACTGTTACACGTTTATAACCGACGTTATTACCTTTAGATAATTAATAAGGTTATCAATAAACATTAAAGTACATATTTATGGAGAAAACTGAATTTGTCGCCTAGCGATGATTTAATTTGTTATTGTATTTGTATTTTTGTAAATATGTCAAAATAAAAGGAGTCTTAATGTAGAAGGCAAGCAGAATTAAAAATCAAAATATTAAATGTCGAAAGAAAATATCACTATTCTCATCAGCTGATATCAGATAAATTTCGAGTTTTTATCGAGATATCGTGTTTCACCAAACTGCCACTTGGGAGGTTTAGTATAGGGGTGTCGCATGATGAACCACTTTTTGAGACCCAGATTCTATATTATTATTGTTCCCTCTACCCCTTCCTTACTCTGAGGTGAAAAATAATATTTTTAATGACTTTGATAGTTAATTAATTAATCACATTATGTCGTTGATATTGAGCAGTTGAAACCGATAAAATCGTAAATCAATCACATTTTTTGTTTGTCAAAAATTTCAAATAAATTGAAAAGTAAACAAAGCCTAAATGTTGTTGCATCGTCGTTGAGAATGGAAGTAGAGTTTTAATTACATGGAGCTGGGTAATTAGATTTGTACTGGCCTAGTTCGGAGTTACTACGAGGTGGAGTTAGAAATCCATCGATAAGTGAGCAATCGAGTTAGGAATGCAGTTAGGCCACGTGGTTACACCTGAGTTATAAACTAATTAATCAAGGAAACCGATAATAGTAGAGTTTATACTAACACGGCTCGGACTCCCTCGGCCGACGTTGTTTGCATTTCAGTTCGCATCCAATGCCAGTCTTTGTCCACAGAGCCCGGGTCATTCCTACGCCTCAAAACAACCTGGAAATTGTTTGGACAAACATAACATAAACCACGTCTCCCTCACGTCAAATCGATATTTCCACTACGAGCTAAAAATCCACACAAAACCCCCCTCGAATGACAAATTTTAAATTGTTTTTGTGTGGAAATTCGAAAAAGCTTAAAATTAGGTTTCCGTGGAAAAGTTACAAAAGTCAACCGAAAGGTCAACACGTAATTATTACCTCATAAATTAATGGATTAAAAGTAGAAACCAAACAGAACTCGACTGTCAAACAAAACAAATATATTTTCAAACGCAAATTAATACCGCTTAATAATGTCCAGTAAATAATGAAAAAATAACCGGACAAATAATATATACAGCAATCATAATATTATTTTGGCCTGGTACTTAAGTGTACTGCGTTATAAGTTCTACATAATTAAAACAAACTGTACCAATTTATCAACCCTTAAGTCACAAATAAAAGTATAATACTTCCTTCATATATTAATAATCAGGCACTTCTTTAGATTGTCACTCTCCTTATAAAAAAATAGAGGGGAGTAACAGTCTGAAGAATGTGAGTGGAATGTTCTTCTTTAGACTGTTACTCCCGTTATCAAAACATAAGAGGGATATTCCTTTGTCCCTAAGTACATTGGCCTAAACATCCCTTTTTCTTAATATTATTATATTCAGTCAAAGTCTTGTTATTCTAAAATAACACAGGGCAGTAACAATCTAAAGAAGTACCAATAATCAAATGTAATCATAAATAAACAGGTCAAGTGTGTGCTCAGCACACAGCGAGGGTCCGTAGGAAACACTGTATTGTTTAATTAGTACCCTATTGATGGTGTTTTTTAAAATACACATTCACATATAAATAATGTTCAGGAATTTTTTCAAATTTTTTGCACTTCACATAAGCGAGATAGAGGGGGGGGGGACACGTTTCACACCCACTTCAATCGTGCCTACGCTCGCCCTATCAAAGTTATAACCAAAGAATTATATCTTTTGGTAATCAGCTAGACGTATCCTTTCATATGATGATACCTCTCAAGGTGTGGAAAAAATTAATCCTTAAGTTTTGTTACCCTAATTTTTTTGAAAAATATATATATATTTTTTTATTCGCTTATATTTTTAACATGTGTGGGTAGGTAAAAGACATATACATGCCAAATTTCAAATTCATCGGACGAAAGGTGTAGCCGTGACTGCAAGCGACGGACGGACGTACAGACAGACACACGCAGGAAAATACAGGGTAGGCCAAAAAAAACCACACTTTTTTGAACACTTATAGCTCAGCTTCTGTAGTAGATAGAGATATGGGGTTTGCAGGGTCTGAAAACTACATTCTTCTAGTTTAAATTTCATATATAACTTTAAATACGATTGGGTGAAAACCACGCAATGACGGTTTGAAGTAGGGTCTTACAAAAAGTCGTTGTCCAGGTAGTGATCTTTTCTGGTATTATAGTTTTGATAGAATAAATAACCATATGGTAAAAGGGGGGTGGGGGGAGGTTCTTTGTAGGTAAGTGGAAGAAGTCCCCCAGTATTATAGCAAACATTCAAGATGGGTTAAGCACAATTTTGCCTAAAATTAAAGATCATATGCTAAATTACACGTTTATGGAAGATGTTACCCAGTATCACTCTTTGCAAACAGTTCAATACTTACTAGAGAATTGCCCAGATTTCTGGCAACATTGTGCTTAACACAATCTTAAATGTTTGTTATAACACTGAGGGACTCCTCCTACTTACCTACAAAGAAACCCCCCCCCCCTTGGCCATATGGTAATTTATTCTATCAAAAGTATAATACCAGAAAAGATTACTAGCCGAACAACGATTTTTTTTTAGACCCTAAAGTTATAGATATGAAATTTAAAGTAGAAGAATGTAGTTTTCAGGCCTTCCAAACCCTATATCTCTATCTACTATAAAAGCTGAGCTATAAATGTACAAAAAAGTGCGGTTTTTTTGGCCCACCATCTATAAAGGTCCTTGGTTTTACCTACACAACCTAAAAAGTTAAGTGCAAATTGTAACTAAAACAGATTTCTGTTATGAAATTGTTAAAATCCGATAAAATAAAATAGCTTATATTATTACCTTTGGTAAGCTTGGAAGCAGTCAATAATTTCAAATGCATTTTTTCCATCAAAATCTTACGATCGAAATGTTCGCTTCATTACAGTACTTTTTCTCTATTTTAATATTTAGCGAATGTGAAAAAGTAAGAAATTTTAACGACAACGGTTTGGCCGTTGTCGTTACAGAGGAGTTTTATAGTGTAGCTACGGTTGGCTCGTCTCTACATATCGGAGTCACACACTCATAAAGTCCCAAGACGAGAAAAAGAGACTTGAGAATTGTAAAGAATGAAATAAGTTTATATGTTCCGCTCTGATTGGTGCTTAGCACGGTGTGTTGTTACAAACTTGTACTTTGGTACTGGCAGCGTGCCCAGCCTCGTACTTTACCTGTAATATCCTCTTTTATTGTTAATACATTGTTATAACTTAGTCGTATTGTTTAACAACTTATTATTTTTTTATATTTTTTTTTAACAAAAGTAACAAAACAACTTAAATTTACAAGCTAAATAATAATAATCTGTTAACAATAATGTCATGTGAGTTTTAAACCAAATTAATTATAAATCTTAAGTTTCACATATACATAAAATTAAAGTTTTGTCTGTACATTTTTTATATAAAATGCTTGAATACTTTTGCATATTATACATTCCGGAAACCGAATCCGGCCGTAACTTTTTTCGTTCATGTTTTTATGTGTCATCTGTCGCCACCAGTCCGACTTTATAAGCGCAAAAATGGTAAAGCGATATCTGTTTATTTATTTTTTATTTTTTTATTTTATTTATTTATTTTTTTTTTTCAGAGGTGAGTGCACAAATGTAAGGTTAGATTCATAGGAGAATATTGAGTAAGACTAAAGTTATTAACCCCCCTAAAAAATGAAACATTGCGGACCCAAGTCTTTTTGGAGGCTTATTTTGGCTAAACGGTAAGTCGCATTGAAAAGCAGATCGCACCAGCGGTAACTGATAAAGGTAAAGATTTAACTTTCTTAAATAGAGCTTAATTTGATGCTCTTTTAAAAAAAAAAAAAAAAAAAAAAAAAAAATTGAGCTCTTATGGCGTACGGAACTATTGACTGGCTTAATTTCTGATTGGGGTGCTTAAACTTTAGACTTATGCTCTTTAATGGAGTTTTTATTATTTTATTAATTTCTACTGGAACCTGAGTTATTAAATATTTACTGGTGCAGCTGGCGTGTTGAGAGAAGATACCGGTAATTAAATAATTTAATTGTATCAATGGTTGATGATTGTTTAATTACTTCCCAGTCTGATTAGATTAGACTAAGTTTATTTTCTTATTTTATTTTTTTTTTTTTTTATCTTTGCTTTTATTACTATATCACTAAAGTCTATAAGATTAGAGTTGGCACAATCGAAGGCGGGAAACAACAAACGTGGAGGTAGTTTTGGGGTTATAAAAAGGGAAAATCGGTGTTGCCATGTTATATTTTTTTGTGGTACAGGGGTAGAGTAGAGCATTTTTTTTCTGAAGTTGCATTCAACTTGGGGGACCAATAAAATAGTTTCCCTCAAAATTTTGCCGCTTTTTGCTTGTGCCAACTCTAATCTAATAGACTCTAAACTAAATCTTAACTATTAAGAACAAAGGGATGTTTTGTCCTATGTACTTTTNTATAAATTCAAAAGTGTGTAAAGTAAGAGTAATGAATCACAGTCATTTCATTTTTTCGTTACTTCCTTCATTTTCCATTTTCTCCCCCCACCACCAGTCCCTTTTAACGCTTAAAAATTGTAAGGGGTGGGAGAAACAAGTCCTGAAAGAAAAGTGGTTGAAATGGAAGAATAATAAAAAATAAATGATATCCAGGGTTGATTTAAACTATGGAATCCTGTCAGCGTGGAACCTAATAAAGAATGAAAAATTATCATTCTTTTTCTTCTTTTTTTTTCAGTAACATCATTTAGAATAGAATGGTGTTTTAACACTCCTGGGAGGGGTGGGGGACTAAATAAATACAATTGTTTATTAGGGTAAAAATCCTATTCTTCCACGTAACGTACACCTTATTCCCTAATGGTCCAAGAGCTGTCCTTACATGAACGTTTACAACATAAATCAAACTATTGTCTACAGATTAGTTATATTTTATTTCCTTATTTCCCCCAATCATAGATGGCCAGCAAAGTTCGTTCATGGGACATAGCTTGCGAATTATTTTTATAAAAATTTAACTTGTTTTTGACTAACAAATATCAAGCTAATTTCATAATTTAAGGTGGGTTCATATCATGCATTTTTTACGCGTGTTTGGGCTATGTAGTTCATGAATTCATAGTTCATAGTTCATGAATTCATAGTTCATAGTTCATGAATTCATAGTTCATAGTTCATGAATTCATAGTTCATAGTTCATGAATTCATTCATGAAGCCGAGTACACATCACTTAGTGTTTTCCCCCACCCTTTTATCTTTATGCGCTTACTCAGTATTCGTTCAGGTTATAAACAAAGCCAAATAAAGGGGAAAGGCAGCGCCTATTGATTGTGCCAACTCTAATCTTATAGACTGTAATTTCTATTGTTTAAAGAGAAAGCTAGAATTTATATATAGGCTGTACAGATGATGTCCTGCTCCTGATAATAAGGATATAAAGAAAATAAAAATTCCCTTATAAAGTAAGAAAAATCTTATTTTAAAAAAAGAAATGTCCAAAATTTAAAGGATGTTCTTTTAAAATAAAGAAAAGATCTCAAATTAAAAGGGTGCGAACATGGTTCATGGATTAAATATAATTACATGTCTAAAGAAAAATCAAAAACTAGTTAACAGAAGAACACGTATTTTTATTTTTTTTATTTTGATGGGTCAAGTCTAAAAAGAGGGCTTTTACCCGAGTAGATTTAGTTTTTTTTCATCATTGTGACCTCTAAAAGCTTGGCAACACTGTCGAGGTCTCTCTAAGTGTGTGAATTCTCATCTTTCTTGTGCCCCCCCCCCCCTTGTTATAAGATGTAGTTCAGTGCGGGTGGTTTCGTCAAGGGGACTCTGGTTTTTTTTTCTCATTTTAGTCCCCCCTTTAACGTTTTTTTTCTTCTTTCTCCAATGCGTTTTTGTCAGTCCCTTCCCACGACCCTTTTATATCTGGTCCCCTTACGATGGCACTAGATTCCCCCCCCCCCACTTTTTTTAGAAAGAGATTTGTGAGTTTCTTCCGCAGTAAAGATTTTTTTGTACGTTGGTTGAGTAGGTTTAAGGGGGGAGTTTTTTTATATAAATTTTTTTTATAACCAGCTCTGGGATTCGAAAGCGAATCTCTTGGTTCTATGACACGATTCAACTCCAGTACTAAAGCAGTAGAAGGTGTTCCATTCTCTCCTCATACAATGTCCAACAGATCCTACTCCACATAATATTTTTTTATTTTTTGTCATTTACTCTATAGAATATAAATATATATCTATATTTACCCAACGAAGCTTCATCATTTATATAAAGCTATTAC